>OAMR01000603.1:666340-726841 GCA_900205405.1 Echinochloa crus-galli | reverse complement strand
GGATGAATGATCAAGGTAAATGAAAAGACAAGGAGGAGTTAAATAGATAAGAATTTAAGATAAGCATTTTATCAAACCAAGGTGGAGGAGCAGAATGGTGTTATTGAGGAGACTGCAAGCTTCCAGCTTAGGAGGAAGAAGTCAGACAAAGCTCGTGGGTTCGTCGATATATCTATCCGAATCTGCAAGGTAGAAGATATCCATGCTCAGTCTTCAGGTAAACAGAAACTCATGTTTTTTCTTCAAGATATAACAATATTAGATGGCATCCATTGCACTGATAGGAATTCAGTATAACACCTGTAAAATAGATATTTCTACAGATAATCTTTGGGCCGAGAAATGATCACAGGCCGAGAAAGGAGGCTTGTCCGACGAGAAAACGAAGGATTGATTGCGGCGGGTTGGGTTCGTGCGCTTCCGTGAAAGAGAGGAGGATCCGGGTGCCGGTGGTGGGGGGGGATCTCGGCTTCCGGCGGGCGACACGAGCTCCTGGATTCGTGCTCCCGGTGTGCTCACTTTGCAGGCGGCAACAGCGCCAAAAGGTTAAAGAACGAGGGCATGGGTCAGTTCAGATGGCCTTTATTTGCCACAGCACAGGCCGCACCCGGGACCGGGACCCTCGTGTCCGTGGGGGCCGCGACAAGCTGACAGCGCGGTGCGTGGCGCGGCATGGGCAGGACGTGTTGCTACGCATATGGCGTCGGCGCCGAGAGAGAATCACCCGTCTCCTTTTCTACTGCTTGTCATCCTCGTCCTCTCCAATGAGTTGTGAGTATGTGACCGAACCGAACCCACCGCGCCGTGGGCTTGCTGGGCGGCGCGGGGCACTTTGGCCGTGCCCTGCACGGGACGCGGCGGATCCTCCCGCCGATTCACCCAGGCAACATAATAACATGCGCCAGATTTGGGCTGCCCATCCGTTGTAAGTAACGTACGGCGAATGCCACCCGTGGCCGCATCCTATGCTCGTCGCTCGAATCTGTCGTGGCTTCCAGTTCACAAGAACTAGCAGCGTGTGTGAGTACAAGGTACCGGGCTGGAGACTTGAGGGGAGGCAGGTGAGGCCAAGGGAGCATGTGAGGACATGATAGGGTCACGCATGCATGGATCCGCAGTGAAGGGAAGGGCAGGCGAGGCGAGCAGTCCGAGCACGAGAGTATCGGTCCCGGAACAGAAAAACGTGGCGCCGATCCCACCTTTTCCTCCAACTATTTCCTCGCGTGGAGCGGTGCCACCGTGCGCCAGCCTTTCGCGTAGGCTCGCCGCTCCGGCCCAAGACTTCCATGTGCCATGTGCGCGGTGCGCCTGCCCCTGATTCCTCCAGACTCCCAGCTCTCGACTCTCGAGCCTCTGTGTAAAACGAGGGGTGGCGTTTGTCAACACATGGGCCTTTCTAATTTTTCTCTCCCTTTGTTGTTGTTTCTTTGCTGTTGTTGTTTGCAACTTTCTTGTGTGGGATTTATTGTTTTTCTGCAGCAGGGGAGAGACAATAAGCTTTTGTCTACCGATCGGTCATTGGCTGGGAAGATGGGGGTTACCTCATCTGGCACCAGGCCTTCTTCTATCATCTGGTGGAACAACTTCAGTGCCTCTTCCCCACGCCCGTGCGATGCATAGCCATCGATCATAATGTTCCATGATGCCACATCCCGTCGTCGTGTCCAATCAAACACACGACGAGCCTCATCGAGACCACCACTCTTTGCGTACATGTCCGCCAGTGCATTGCAAGCAAACACGTCCAGTTCTCCATCACAGGCCAGTCCGCTCGTTGCGATGTACCCATGCACCTTCCTTCCAAACTGCAGGGCTGCAGTCTTTGCGCATGCAGGGAGAACAGCCGCAACTGTCACTGCATCCGGCCAGAGTGCATCACGTCTCATCCTTGCAAACAGCCTCATCGTCCCCACGTGGTCAGCTGAATATTGCAGCGCTGACAACATTGAGTTCCAGCTGAACAGATCCTTATCACTCTCGGCCAGTGCCTCAAACACCCGTGTTGCATCGTCCACCTTATGGCACTTCCCGTAAAGATCTATCAACGCATTGCACACCGATGCCTCCTTATCGAATCCAGACTTCACCAACAACCCATGAACCGCTGCCCCATTCCTGAGATCTGCTGTTGCAGTACAGACCGATATGATCCCTGTGACTGTGAAGCTGCTGATCTCCACCTCGCCCGCATCCCTCATCTTTCGGAAGCACTCCGTGGCACGGTCAAAGCACCCGAGCTTCGCGAACCCATTGACCATGGCGTTCCACACGACGACATCCCGGTTGGTCAATTCGTCGAACAGGCGGTGCGCGTGATCGGCGAGTCCGAACCTCAGGCACCCGCGGAGCAGAGCGCTGGCGCAGAAGAGGTCGTGCGCGAGGCCGCAGCGGAGGGCGAGGGCGTGGAGCGCGAGCAGGTGCGGCGGGGAGGGTGCCGAGGAGAAGAGCGGAGGGAAGGAGAAGGCGTCGGGGGAGTGCGCGAGGCGGAGGCGGCGGAAGATCGGGAGCGCCAGCGCGTGGGGCAGCGAGAGCGCGGCGTTGTAGCAGGGGAGCGGGTCGGAGGGCGCGAGGAGGAGCGGGATGGCGGGGCGGTGCAGCGCCGCCGGGGCGCGCGCGTAGAGGGAGACGAGGGAGGTGAGCGCGGCCGGGGAGGCGGCGAGGCGGCCGGACACGACGAGGTGCGCGTGGAGCGGGAGGAGGAGCCGCGCGGTGGGAGGTGCCGCGCGGGAGAGGATGGCGCGGAGCGGGACGCGCAGCGCCGCCGCCATCCTTTGGCTGCCGCTGCGGCTGCGGCGGCCGTGCCGGCGATCTGCGTGCGTGGGGGGATTTGAACGTGTCGGAGGCTCTCGGAGCCCGCGGCCTGCGCCCCGTGTGGGCTCGCGCTGGCGATTGGCTCCACGGCTTTTCGGCCCTAGTTTGCGCGATTTGGGCCGTTCCGGTGGAGCTGATGACAATCATTGGTAGAAGGAATTGGGCCGAGAAATGATCACAGGCCGAGAAAGGAGGCTTGTCCGACGAGAAAACGAAGGATCGATTGCGGCGGGTTGGTTTCGTGCGCTTCCGTGAAAGAGAGGAGGATCCGGGTGCCGGTGGTGGTGGGGGATCTCGGCTTCCGGCGGGCGACACGAGCTCCTGGATTCGTGCTCCCGGTGTGCTCACTTTGCAGGCGGCAACAGCGCCAAAAGGTTAAAGAACGAGGGCATGGGTCAGTTCAGATGGCCTTTATTTGCCACAGCACAGGCCGCACCCGAGACCGGGATGTTAGTATTGATCTCCGTCAGTTGGTCCAATTGGGCTCTCTGATTGGGGGAGTCCAACCTATTAGGGTTGCGGGCCCCTGCCGCACAGCACTATATAAGGGAACTGGGGACCACAGAGACAAGATGTCTGTAGAAACCCCTAACCCTAACGCTCGATCGAGAGAGTGTTGTGGTGACGGGGAGCTCCACCGCCCTGCATGCACTGCGCGTCGCTGCCCTAGCGCAGATCTGTACCGACAGAACGTGGGAGCGAAGGCAAGGTACACGGTTCATCATTTCGTTTGTTCACCCAATACACATGCACGCCAAGATGGCACATCCATTTGTCATTCAATATATACCTGACTGGATCTACTGCTAGTGATCCCGAGATTTGGTTCTAACAATGGTATTGTGGGATATGGGTACCCTAGGGCCTATCACCGAGGGTGGCAGCGGCCGGCTCAAAGAAGACCGAGTCCTAGTAGACTCCTACTAGGACCCCATACTGTAAATAGTCTCATATGGAAAATACTTAGATTGTAACCTTCCCTCCTGGATATATAAAGGAGGGTAGGGGTAGGGGTGGTAAATGGCCCTCACTTTTGTACTAGAAATTTTAAGGATCGGGCCGGATTAGGGCCGGGCATAAATAATACTAGTTTTTGAACTTAGGGCCAAGTTAGATTGTGAAGGAACAAACGGGCCATGATCCGTTACCACCCCTAGGTAGGGGTCCCTAAAGGACCACGCCGGACAACAGACAATACAATATAGCAAGTGGAGGAAGAGAAGCATTATCCATCGTTCCCTGCTATTGGTTTACATAAAACTCTGGACATTGGTGAAGATAACTTCATGTATAATGAAAATATATCTCCACTCAAATATAGTAAGTCTTTATTCTAGTTGTTACTTGTTAGTAAGTATTCTTCCTAAAGCATGTGAAAGGTGTACACGACCTTTGCGCCCTTTCTAGTGCATCTTGTAGAGTGGGCAACCGGAGGAGCTGAGGAGAATTGGCAATTGGTGGGATGGGAATTATTCATGAGAATTTTTTTTCTAGTTACAACGTGAATCCAACCATATGCCAGATGCATCAGAAAAACGTAGGCTTGGCTTCTACTAGCTAGTAAAATTTTGACATAACAAAGATGCCATGCAATGCATGATTGATTAACCATTTGTGCATTTAATCAATCTAAAGTCCACAAATCGCATCAGGTCATCAGGTATAAATATTATATGATTTACCTAAAATAGTTCTATAATGCAAAACATGTAAAATGGTTCTAAAATTAGTAATAAAACTGTATCTTTTTTGCGAGGAATTTAAAAAAACGTATCTTAATGGAACTAAAATGGTTTTTCTCCATAGGAGAAATATTTATATGTAAAATTTAATTCCTTCGCTACTCCTCTTGCTGCAAAAATAAATAAATAAATAAAGAGATGTTTAGTTCTGTTGAAAGCCAAACGTGTCTAATTTTTACTACATAAGTATTTGCAAATAAATGTATCAAGATCTAAATTACATTATCGGGACATGTTTCATGTTAAGTTTAAACTAATTTAATTACTGCGGATGTTAGTAAGTTTTTATATACTTTTCAAAATTCATAAAGTTGACTTAGGACATAATCATGACGTATTCCCCTTCTGTTTTGAAAATAATGCATTTTCTTCTCTTAGAGCAACTCCAGTGGAGCCCTTCAAATTGAGGCCTCCAAAACTCATTCGCAGATCCATCTAAAAAAACCAGGCTCAAAATAAACACTCAACTCCAGTGGGTATATGAACTCGGGCCTCTATTTCCCCGTGGGCCCACCTGTCAGCCGCATGTGCCACTTTTGGAGGGGGAATTGGAGGGCCTCTAGGAATAGAGGCTTGGGGGGAGATTTAGAGGCCTATACAAAATGGGGGCTCCTATATGGTTTCCGTTTACCAGATAAGTGAGATGGCTTAGAGCCCAATAAAGTCCAAAAATGAATTACCAGTAGCATTGCGCGTGTAAGTGTTAAAATATAATACTAGTTATATTTGACTTCTTTCGTTCCATTAAACACTCAGATTCAACGTCCAACTATTACTATCCATGTCTAGCGCTAAAAAAATATTAGATATTTGAAAAAGACCAGATTCAACATTTTCTATAAAGTATATCAACATTTAAAAATAGTAGACTCAACAATTTCTATAAACACATATCAACATTCAAAAAATATTGTATTCAATATTTTTGCAACATATTTCAACATGTCGTGAGAACAGATTCAACATTCATCAACACCTGCATCAACATTTTTTTTAAAAAAAAGAATCTATTGTTTCTTCTCCAGCGATGGCGGCAACGCACCACAACAACAATCATAGCGTGTGAATCTAACCGGAAGTACATGCATCAGAGAGGGCAATAGAAGCTCACGGTGGTGCTCACACGAGCAACCATCAACAACTCACGGTGGTGCTCACGCGAGCAGCCACCGCGACGGGCACGGGGCGCGGCAGCGGCGACGAGCTGGACGACACCGGCGATGGATGGGGCATGCGCAAAAAAGAGAGACGCGCAGCAAGCATGGGAAAAGAGGAAGCGCTGGGCTGCGGCAGGTGCAACAAGCGCGCGAGGAAGAGCAGGCGCTCGGCTGCGGCGGCGCAGCAAGCGCGCGAGGAAGAGCAGACGCTTGGCGGTGGCGGTGCGGAGCAGGTGGAGGGGTGGGGGATTGAGAAAAATATCCTAGAATTCATGCACGAATCCCAAATACTGGAAGCTAGCTAGGGAAAAAAAACTTCCGTAAGCCATATAAGATTGCCGATACAAAATACTAGCTCATTTGTAGGCCCTGCTGGAATTGTATTTTTGCTCCATGCCTCTGAATTTTGAAGTAGAGGCATATATAAAGACGCATGCTAGAGTTGCTCTTATTAATAAAAATAGGTCGTAGAGAAGAACCTTAGCCACCAAGTATTGGAGCCTGGTCATTGTCGAATTCAAACCGCGTGACCACTTTCCAGAAACTTCTCCCCGACCATCTTCTTTTCCAAGCTCCCACCTACAGTCCACCGGCCGCTCCACGCCGACGGATGCCGGCCAATGGGGCCGTCGTGCCACGTGTCGACCGAACACGGACGCTTTCCTCGCGATCTCCACCGTCCTCAGTCTTGCTCGTGGGCCCGGCGACGTGCCTGCGATGACGCCGGCGCCTCCCCGTCCACGACTTTTTAAAAGCCTTGTTTAGATGTTAGAATTGGAGGGTGAATTTGGAAGTATGATGTCACTTCGTAATCATTGCACCACTGTAGCATTTCGTTTGTATTCCATGTTCTAGGCTGGTAAGTTGTGCATATTTTTGAGTTTTTGATTTCATCTACATTTAGTACTTCATACATGTTATGACATTTTGATGTGATGGGAAATCTTCTTTTTACATAGTAAATTTGGGAGTAGAATTTAGGACCGGCCTAACAGAAGGGTAGGCCGGAATCCCCTTCCGTGGGGACACCTACTGCGCGGACAAAACGAGCCAGTATTCAAACGGCATTGGCTCGCATCCACGGCCGCGGCGCGTTCAAACGGACGGCCGGGATCGCATCACGTGGCGGATATAAGGAGACCTGGCCTTGCTACGTGCACCCGGCGTCTTTGTGTGAGCACACCGCGCAGCAAAGAAAGGGGAAGAAGAACCAGCGAACAAGCTTTTGCTTTTGCGGCTTCCCATCCGAGCAGCGGCGGCGGCGGAGAAGAGAGAAGCGTGGGGGCGGCATGGCTGAGCACAAGGAGGAGCCGGTGCTGGAGTCGGTGATGGACAAGATCTCTGAAAAGTTCCACGGCGGGGACTCCTCGTCGTCTGACTCGGACGACGAGAAGAAGAAGGGGTCCTCGTCGGCGTCGGCGGCGGAGGCCATGAAGGCCAAGATCTACCGCCTCTTCGGCCGCGAGAGGCCCGTCCACTCCGTCCTCGGCGGCGGCAAGCGTATGTCCCGCGATCTGTAGTCTCGGTTCACTCCTGGTCTTAGCTTAGATCCAATCCGATCTGGTTATATACGGGCTCGATAGGGCTTCCTGGACTGTTACTTTTGCTGCTACATAGTTCGTCACTTCATTACTGAGCTGCTCTAGGATTTGAAACTGAAAGGACTTTGGATTGTGGCTTTGGGATCTATAGCGTATTTGTTAAGCTTCCGAGGTTTAGTGTTAGTTCCTGGGCGTTAGCGTTAAGATTTCGCTAATCGATTTGATTAGTTATATATCGGTTAAGCCACGGCAGCTTGTCTTTACGCTTAAACCCTTAGATGCTCTGTTCGATCTGGATTTAGTAACGGATCATCACTTGTTTACTGGGGGTGTTTGGACTGATGCGATTATTTGTATACAAATGCGATTGCAGCTGCTGATCTTGTCCTATGGAGGAACAAGAAGATCTCTGGCGGGGTACTTGCTGGTGCCACAGCCATCTGGCTCCTGTTCGAGGTCATGGAGTACCATCTCCTCACCTTGGTGTGCCACTGCCTCATCCTCACACTGGCCATCCTCTTCCTGTGGTCCAATGCCTCCACTTTCATCAACAAGTGAGCTTCTGTGACTCTTATGTTAAAATGAAAGCTGAAACTCATTCTGGGCCTGGAGCTATTGATTGTCATGCCAGGAGCTGATTTTCATATGATTTTAATTTGTGGTGCTGCTGACTGTCAGGTCTCCACCAAACATTCCTGAGGTGAAAATCTCTGAGGATCTGGCCGTTAACGTTGCACTCTCACTGAGATATGAGATCAACAGGGGCTTTGCTACATTGAGGGAGATTGGTCATGGCCGTGATCTGAAGAAATTCCTAATTGTATGTTCTCTGTTCCTTTGGACTTCTTGTGCTCAGCGTCATGAGCTTCTTACTATTTTGCTGATACCCTGCACATCTTCTTCTGTTTATGCACAGGTTATCGCAGGCCTCTGGATTTTTTCAGTTTTTGGAAGCAGCTGCAATTTCCTGACTTTGTTTTATATTGGTAATGACCGTGTGTCCTATGTTTCTCAATTATATTCTTTTTGTGTTGATGCATGTCATGAATGAGGATTATTATGTTCCCGTTGCAGTCTTCGTCATGCTGTACACCGTACCAGTACTGTATGAGAAGTATGAGGACAAGGTTGATGCTTTTGGTGAGAAGGCTATGATTGAACTGAAGAAGTACTATGCCATCTTCGACGAGAAATGCCTATCGAAGATTCCAAAGGGTCCTCTAAAAGATAAGAAGCACTAGATTGCTAGTAAGGTTCTTGCGATGAATACGATAAATCCCTACCTGTCATCTTTTGTTTTGGAAGGATGGTTGTTGGTCCTGGTATCTAGTTGATAGTATATATCTGTATGGGCAACTCTAGCGTGACTGACTATGATCTGCTGATATTTGAAGTCATGTAGGCTGAAAATTGTTGATCTTGTTTTTTGTTTCAACTTTCAGCATAGTTGCTCTATCTGGAAGCTTGACACGCTATCTATCAATGTTATGTGAACTTTGTGGTACAATTTTTCTATTGACTTTGCCTTTTGCATGTTCTAGGCTGGTAAGTTGTGCATATTTTTGTGGATATGCTATGATAGTATTTAATCTAGTATGTCATTGTAGTCCATTGTCATGAGTATGTATCATTGCATTTAGGGGAAGCTTTTGAGATTGAAGGTCCCAGCAGAGGCTTGATCTGAAATGATGAGAGCCCTCTAACATTGTTACCTTCAGAAAAAGATCAAACCATGTCGTACGATGCTTGAGTGTTGCTTGATATTTCACAGCATCTTATACCATGGCTACATATGGACTGAATGATATTTGTACAATGTTTGGATGTGTCAAATAGTATTTCTAATCATGGCTGCCATAGCAATATTGTTGTGTGCTTTTCATGTGCAGCTGGGGATTTGACTTGAAATGATTGGTTATTTTACATCCCCAGTTTTTACATGGTTTCTTGTCTTATGGAATTTAGTTTGGCACTCCATGATGGGATTGAACTAGTGCATTCACATGTTCCAGTGTATTATGGACTTTGGTCTGGGCGGTTTCAATGGTTTGAAGAGCACCATTTCCAGTGTACTGTCATTTCTGAAATGAGGTTTACGCCCTCTGGTTGGCATACGAGCTAAATTCATTTATTCTTTTACTATTCAGTGTTTGATGATTTTGTGGGTCATTTCGTGTATAATGGTGTATAATGGGTCATTTTACTATTTATCCCGACATTTTGGTGCGCGTGGCACCAGTTTAACGTGAGATATGGATTGCTCATGGGAAGAACATTTAGCTCCCGCACGGCTCGTTTTGGACGTAGTAGCAATATCCATGGTTTGATGCACGCTATCCTATCTCAGCGCTGGCAAAGTTCCAGGACTGCTTGAACAAGGTTTAAGAGAGGTCTAGAGCTCAACAATCCTTACAAATGTTTTCGTTGCATATGACCTACAAGGATCTCTTGCAATGGAGAATAGCGTCCCTGATGTCATTCTCTTGGCCTGCATCACACAGCTTAACCTTGACGCTGCCATACTCGGCACGATGAGAGGCATCATCCGTCTCCTTCTCCATTGCCTTCCTCCTCCAGATGCATCCGACAATCTTCTCACACAAGGGCACCAAGAACCTGAACCACACCCACTTGTGCCGCCGCCTCCCGCATCTCCCAAAAGACGGCAGCCTGAGCTTGCTCGTCCTGAACACGGCGCCCCTCTCGGGGGTCACCGCGCGGCCGCCGCGTAGACTGCAAGGCGATGAGTTCTGCGACGCCGACGCTGGCCGTGGTAGCCAGTGCCGCCTGCTCGCCGCCGCGGAGGCTACCATCCTCTGCGACGAGTCCAGCGAGAGCGACCGCGCGAGCACCGGCGCCTTGCGGGCATCTTCCTCGCCTTGGTGGCTCGCAAGCTGCAGCGGAAGGAGCAGGCCGTTGAGGAACACCTCGTCGGCGTCGGCCATCGCCTCGGCCTGTTCGGAGACCGATAGCCTGAAGGCGAAACTGTATCGCGACGCCGACGACGCAGCGTCCGTTCCGCTGCATGCCGTGATGTCGCCGTGGCCGATGCGCTCCTCGGGCTGCGGCTCCGGTGTGCTGGTCGGCCAGCTGTAGGAGAAGCTGCCGACATCGGGGACGAGGGGATGTGAGGTGGTGTGATCCATTGGTGGTTTTTGGTGTGGTGCAGGGAAAATTTCTCTGTCCACGCATTTGAGAGAGAGGATCGATCGTGGGAGCTTGGCGAGCTGCTGGGGGATGTTAAGGCTTAAGAAAGGGTGGCAAGAAAGAAGAAACGGACAATCAAACACACGCCCTGTTGGCACTGCATGCAAGCAACCTTGCTGCTGACATGACATTGCTCGGCCGCGTCGCTCTCGCGTTCGCGTGACACACAGTGCACGGCCCACCCTGAGAATTTATCTGGGTCCCCTTCCTCGGACCGGCGACAAAAGAGGGGAACGACGTCGTGGCATCGTGATCGCGCCCCCCTGTAAGACGACACAGGCAGAAACGTTGGCGCGTCTTGTGCGCGTGCAGTCGAGATGCGATCCTTCATTAGTTTATCGCTAATGAGAGTCGATGTAATGCTGACAAGTTAAGATGAGCGGTTATTAGAAGAAGCAAGATAAAGCAGCGGTTTGACCGAGATTGACGTGCTACCGTCTAGTTCTTGAGTAGGGTATGTTTGTCTGTTGACTAACGTGAGGCTCAAATGGACACTGTTAGGCCCGAGAGTCGAGCGATTGGAAAGTGAAGGCTCTCCCTTTCGGCGTGGAGCTTGGCTTTACTCCCGGAGACCCGGATGGCTTTGAACGATTGGAATTCCCCATTGACATCCCTACTTAAAGCAGGCAGCGGCGGCCATGGCAGCCGTGGACGGTGGACGTGGTGCTGTGGAACGGCTGAAGTGTGTCTGTTCACTGTTCACATGCTTATTCACAGGCCTAGATCCACTATAAACAAGCCCAATAGGCCTTACAAAACGAGGCCATATTGAAGCCCACGATGGCCTGTTAAGACCTTTTCTACACTTAGGCCCGTTACGATTGCGAAGCACGCACCACAGAGAACAGAACGCACAGACCCAGGCACCCAGCGACTCGACGACGACGCCCCTGGGTCCCGGCCACCGTCCAGCGTCCAACACAACACAGCAGTCGCGCCAGTCTGCGACACCGCCACCGGGCACCGGCTCGCTGCCCAACCCCTCTTTCTTCCCGCCGGAAATCACAATCCCTCCCCTCGCCGGCCACCACCGCGATCCCCGCCCAGACCGTCCGCATCCCACGCACGAAACCCTAGCCGCCGCCCCACGCCCCCCATCCGCCACCTCCACCATAAACCGCACCGCTCCCCACCTCGCATGCCCGTTGTCCCCTTCTTCTCCCTATCCGTAGTAGCGCGAAAACCCACCCGCCTCCGCCTTCTCCTCCTCCCCGCTTCCGCTGCTCGCGTCGCCCGTCTCGCCATGTCGAAGTCGCCGCAGGCGGCGCCGACCATCTCCGTGGAGTATGCCAAATCGGGCCGCTCCACCTGCAAGGGGTGCAGCGCGGCCATCGCCTCCGGGGCGCTCCGCCTCGGCGCCTCCGCACCCGACCCCCGCGGCTTCGACGCCACCAAGTGGTACCACGTCGCCTGCTTCCCCTCCGCGTCGCACCCGCTCGGCCCCGTCGAGAGCATCAAAGGCTTCGACTCCATTAAGGTTCGCGCATTGTGTGGTCGGTTTCGTGCCTTCGTAATCTCGTACTGTATTTTTTGGGGCCTAATGTGTTGTGGGGGGTTTTGGGGGCTGCAGGACGCCGATCGCGAGGCTTTGCATGAGCTAGAGAAGGTAATGCGTCCTTCACTTGTTGAAACGGATTTCATGTTTCTGCTTAGATTGCCAACTTTGTGCCTTCTCCACGCTAAATTTGGGTAAGTTTGGTTATAACCTATAAATGAACTTTATGGTGATTGAAGGAATGCCATAAGTATAATTGATTCCTCCCCTAAAGGAATGCTGTAATATAATTGATTTTTTGTTCAGAAGTCTCACCCCACATTATTTTTCCATTTCCCACCACCATGGTTCAATAGGCTTATGCAAATGGTCGGATAGGTGTATGTGGATGCAAAAGATGCCGCACTGATAGTTTGAATGGAAGTACTTGGAGTTAATCGCTTTTTGTTTATTTGTTTGTTCTTCTGTGATTACTGGGGTTAGTGAATCGACATATGTATATTGATTTAGAATAGATTCTTTTAATTGTCATATAAGTGTTTTATAGTTGCTGGGAATTCTTTTAACAAACTCCCATGGTCTAATCAATTATTAGGCAGTGACCTTTTCTTTAAAAAAAACTCCCATGATAATGAGAACTACTAATTTTCAGAATCCTAAGGGAGACCAGACTGCAGTCAGTTCATTGGGGGAATCAAGTCCAAAGAAAGTAAAGACTCAGATGTCATCCCCTGAAGAGGGAGTGTCAGATAAGGCTAGCGTCTCTGTTGAGTATGCGAAGTCTGGCCGCTCCGCATGCAAAGGCTGCAGTGAGAATATTGCCAAAGGCACCCTACGCCTCGGTGCCTCTTTTCATGATCCCCGTGGCTTCGAGAATACCAAGTGGTACCATGTTGCATGCTTCCCTACATCATCATACCCTGTATTTCCTGTGGAGAATCTTAAGGGGTTTGATTCAATCAAGGTTTGCACTTTTACATTGCAATGCATGAATTTATTCTCATTATGGATACTGGTTTTTGAATTTGGCTTTTGGCATGCATGTAGGATCACGATCGTGAGAAGTTGCAGGAGTTGGAGGAGGTAACAATTAGTCAATCACACAGCTAATTTAACTCAAGTGGTGTCCTAGCTGTGAAGTACTGTATTCACTAGTTTTTAGTTTCTGTAAATATGGTATTTTCTGCTCCTTATGGTATACAACTACTCATTGTGTTCTTTTAGTTAGATTCACTGTGTTCCTTTGCAGAATCACAAGAGCAATGACAACACGGCTGGACATTTGAAGAAAGAAATGGTTAGACTTTGATTCGACATGAGCATTTTGGAGTTAATTCTAGCCCCCGTTAGCACCTGTTGATGTAACTTTTTCTACATTACTTGATTTCTTCTAGGCTCAAAACATGGGGGATTCTAAAGAAGTTACTGAAAAGGAACTTGAAGAAGTAAAGGTGAATCACATACACTTAGCTTCGCCTTAACATATACAACAGATTGAAAAAAATGAACACAAATAGGTCATTCTTACTTTGAAATCACTCTGCTAGTCCATCACAATATCTGCTAGGTTAGGGCAAAAACTTAGTGCTGCATAATTTAAGTTTATTTCGAAATCTTGGCCTGATTTCTAGTTTAATATAAAGAACGATTCCTCTACAGAATCATAAAAGAGATAGGACTGTAGTCAATCCATCCAACGAGCCTAGTCCAAAGAAAGGAAAGCCCTCACCTGCAAAAGAGGTATCTGAAAAGGCAAGCGTCTTGGTTGAGTATGCAAAGTCTGGCCGCTCCACCTGCAAGGGCTGCAATGAGAATATAGCCAAAGGTGCCCTCCGCCTCGGTGCATCTGCTCATGACCCCCGCGGTTATGAGACCACCAAATGGTACCATGTTGCATGCTTCCCTACCTCATCATACCCAGTATTTCCAGTGGAGAATATTAAGGGGTTTGGTTCTATCGAGGTTTGTCCTTTGATATATTTCAATCTTTTTGAATTTTGTACTACTTATGGAGACTAATGTGTAGATTTTGGGTGTGTGCAGAATAACGACCGTGAGAAATTGCGGGAGTTGGAGGAGGTAAACATTAGGTCACTCATAACTTCTATAAACTGGGTGGTACCCTTGCTATAAATTGCTGGGATGTCTACTTTTAGGTGATGGTTTTGTAAATATGGAAAAATTTGGTGCTTTTGGTTAACAAATGGAGGGAAAAAGGAAAGAGTTTTGTGCTATTTGTTAATCAAAACTCTGGAGTAATAAAATGATGAATGATACTTCCACTTAGCTGCCTGTTAAATTTATGTTAAATATATGGTTTTTAGTTTGTGTGACTTGTTACTTATGTCAGGATTTTCTTTTTTATCCATTAGTAAATTCTCAGTATGTTCCCTAATTTCATTTTGCAGAATTACAAGAGAGATGGCAACGCAGATGATCAGTCGAGTGAGCCAAAACTGAAGGAAGAAATGGTTATCCTTTGATTCAACATGTGCATCTTGTAGTTCATTCCAGCACAATCACATTTTTTTTTGGTGTTGATGTAACTTGTCGATAATCCCTCATTACTTGATTTGATTTAGGCTGACAGCATGGGGGCCTCTAAAGAAGGTGCTGAAAATAATCTGGAAGAAGTACAGGTGATTTTATATGCTTTGGGCTATCTAAACCTTTGATAACACCTATAGAGAGAGCAGAACAAAAATAAACAAACAAACAGATAGGTAGATAAATAAATAAATGAAATTGCAGAGGTAAAGGGTCAACTTTACTTTCAAATCCCTCCACTTGTCCATCAAAACATTTTATATACATTAGTTGTTTATCAAAATTTTCTTTCTATGTTTCCCAGTGTAAAAGTATAGTAGTGTTGCAATGATATTTTGCTCCTGGCCTGGCACTCAACCTTGCAGGGTATTTCAGATTTTGCACCCTGTCCATGTCATTGACTTGATGACACCACATGTCAATGTCATTATGGTATCAATGGTAAATTATGAATATAAGAATGGCAAATCTAAAACCTAGTAAAAACTTTATTTTTCACTCCTATAATGAATCGGAAAACAACTGCAATCTTCTCCTTAAATATATAATCCCAAAGCTTAACATCCGATCACTAATTTTCTTATTTCGTCTCTCCAAACAGCTGTCTGCTGGTACTGGGAACAATATAATTCGTCCAGTGATATCCTTTTCAGTTTCTGATACCAGAAAAGAGTACAAGGTAGTTAAATTATTCTTAAGCTAGTCCCATTTTTGGCTGCTGCCGCTAAGTGATTGGGCTTCATATTATGACATGCTTGTTTTTGTGCAAGCACATTGTTATACTGAATCGCTACATGTGTGCCTTCCTGCTGCCTGTGTATATAGGGTGCTACCCTTCCTGCTCATTGGAAAGCTTTTGAAACAGTTATCTTCCGTGAACAGGTTTGTTGATATTTTTGTCATACTATATTTCTGGTTTCAAGGTCTTAACAGACTTTTCTGGAAATAATTCTCTTCCAATTGTAATGTCCAGGAAGATGGCCTTCATGCTTCAGCCAAGATTGCTGCATTTGATTTTGATGGCTGCCTTGCCAACACATCAGTGAGGATGTATGTTTCATATAAGATATACAAGATTGTTTCATTCTAAATGATATTCTAGTTGCTTCTGCAGTTGACACTATTTCCATTAATCAGTCTTCTACAATGAAGATGCATTTAAATTGCCTTGCTAAATACAGTTTTAAATGACAGGGTGCAGTTCTACAAGTAGAAGGTAGAAGTTCCTGTAGGAGTTACTAAATTAGCATTCTTATCCTGTCATATGTCTATAAGTTAGGACTATTGAGAACCGAGCAATAGCCTAGTTGGTAGATCCTTGTGTTGAGAGGCTGCCCACCTGGGCTCAGACCCCAGTGCTCACAGTCGCAGCCTTGCAGGTCCTTTAAGTACCTCTCTAAATTCGGTACTCGTCCTACCCTCTCTTAAGACAAAGCTAAGCCTAAATGAAGTTCAGTCCCCTTGCCATTCCTAAGCAAGTGATGATAGGTAGATTCTTACATGTTTGGAGTTGCTCAAGTTTTCTTTTTATTATTTTGTGTAAGATAGGACTATTGCATCATTAATCCTGCTGTAAACCAAACATGTAGCATTATGCATAGTAAAAAAATTGCAAACAGCCCTGTAGTAGAAGCTTTCATGATCTTGAATTAAATGCAAATCATGCATTATGTATAAATTTTCACTGCTATGAACTGGTAGGGAAATCCATTGAGATCCATCTGTTAAGTTTGGAGGGCCTTGGTCTCTTTGAATTTTAAAATTTTCTCCATCTGTCAGCCTTTGGTTTTGGTGTCATAATATATTTTTTAACAGACGAAGGTATGAATTAATATGCATTAGGAAATATTGTCACCAGACTAATCTAGAGTTCAGCCGTGAAACATATTATGATGGACATTTTTATGGCTTTGAGCACAATGATAAGAGTGCATTTGTGACATATTGTTCTCCTAAGTTAACAATTTGTTACGGTTGGAGTTTTTGATTCACAATACTTTATGTTCTGCATGCCGTTTCCTAATGTAACGAAGTCAGTAATATTCAACCTTCTGCAAGTGCAGCACTGGTGCAGACAAGTGGTCTTTACAGCATAAGTCAATTCCAGAAAAATTGCAAAGGCTGTACGATGATGGTTACAAACTGGTTGGTTACTTTCTTTTCAGTAGTTCTCTTTATTTATTTTCTTTTTTATTTTTGTATCTTTGTACTATGAAGCAACACATAGCATGCTCATACATGCATAATATCTTAATTTAATTACTTATGTACTCCCTTCATGGCATGTTTTGGTAAATGATAAGTCTTCCAAAGTAGATTCTGACCATTAATTTCTCCTACAGTATATTGTTAATTGCTAGTAAACCAATATCTTCTTAAAGCCACTTTGAATAAAAATCTAGTGATGCATCTTATATACACTAAACATGCATATAATTTAACTAATCGTTGATCAATTTTTTTCCCTAGTCAAAATACGCCTTACATTAATGGATGGATATGGTATTGCTTCTCGTTTGGGCGATGATGCCAACTCATCTTGTCTGCTGTTAGGTCATATTCACCAATGAGTCAAACATTGAGCGCTGGAAGAATAAGCGTCAGGTTGCTGTTGACTCGAAAGTTGGACGCCTCGATAACTTTATTGAGTGTGTTAAAGTCCCTATTCAGGTATATAGTAAATTTACCTTCTTCATCTGAAACCTATCTCAAATGTACCGAGATGCTTCTGAGCAGCCCCTTTTTCGATGAAAAAGGAATAAAGCAACATATCAGTTATTTGATATACTTTTATAATTGAAAGTGGCATTGTGCTAACTTTTTGCAGCTTCTATGCTGTGCAATACTGCAAATGTTTTTAATGTTCTATGGACGTAGTTGTAAAAGAATAGTTGTTTCTTGGCAAATTTTGCTACAGGACACTATTCGATTTCGAAATTGCTGTGGGACACTGTAAAAAAAATTATTGGTCATAACACACTAGGCGGTGTGTTTCAGCAAAGAAATAAGTGTGTTCCACCAAAGAAAAAATATTTTAGTGTGTCACAACTAATTTCACGAAAGTGGAGTGTCCCGCAACAAATTTTTCCTTGTTTCTTTGGGAAGCCCGAATAAGCTGACATAACCTCTGTTAAAGCTGTTGTTTCTCTCACTCTATTTTGATTTGGAGCCCATTAAAATCTATGTTTGCGTCTAAATTAAACAAAATTAGTTAATCAACCACTACTTTCCTGGAAAACAGTTACAACAAACGAGATTACCTGAATTGGCTTCAATGCCAAAGCAAGCCTAGACCTTAGTCTGCTATTGTTTATATATAAGATGTAAAACAAAACCTGGAATATCTCAAAATTTCTGTGATACTATCACCAGTGATCAGAATCACAACACTTGTGCCCTGGACTTTGGATTAAACTCTTTATCACTGGATACCATTTTCCAATGTGTGGCAAAACATAGATAAAAGTATATCTTATTGGAATGTGGCTACAAACAGCGCATGACATAGCGCAAATCCTTCAGAGCACCTGAAACATTGATGTTCCATATCATCTGGGAGTTCTTGTTATGCATTTTTGTTGTTGGGCCCAAAACCACCCAAATTACAAACTAAGAAAAAAATCTCTGGTCTGTTATCTCCGGCCTGAATTTGCTCAAATTGAACCTACCACTTGAATTTTGTTAGCATTTTCAGGTAGTTCTTTGATTTTTATTCAAAAGGTAGTTCTTTGATTGATTAATTTGATTTGCACCTGCAGGTTTTCGTTGCTTGTGGATTAGGGAAAGGAAAAGGTACTCCAGATGATCCATACCGGAAACCAAATCCTGGAATGTGGTGGTTGATGGCTCAGCATTTCAATTCTGGGATCGAAATCGACATGGATCAGTAATCACTATTCTGAGACAATGTTTCAGCTTTTTAGAACCACGCAACCTTTAGTAAACTGTCACAAAATCACTTCAAGCAATTTGAAAGAACTGGACTTCTGTTTGAATGAGAGACTCCAGAAACTTACGCTATTTAGGGGGCTTCACATTTTATAGGCTGGAACTACACTTCTATCTGCTAATGTGGAAGTAGTTAACATGAGGGATGAGGGATAAGACTCACATGTTAGTGGGTTTGCAGTTGCATGCACATCAGCGAGTACACACTGCTGACACATTACTTGATTCTGTTATGTATTTGATGCAAAGTATCCCACAAGTTCCTCTTCTGATATTTGCAATATTATTTCAGATCTTTCTATGTTGGTGATGCTGCTGGGAGAGAGAACGATCATAGTGATGCAGATATAGAATTTGCTAAGGTATGACAGAATCTGTGTTCCTTGAATGTAATGAATGTGCATCCATCCAAGCATATTTGGTTTAAACAATTTGAAATGCCTCACGCATGTCATTAAGAGAAAATATAGTAACCTGGTTGACAAGGCAACTACAAAGTAGCTAATAAGAAACTGAGATCTGGCTGGACCATGCAGAGCTGGAACTCTTGGATATCCATTTTAGCTGAAATTACGTGGATGCTATGCTGCTTTCAGTCGTCTTATTCTTGTTCTTTTTTTTTCATTCACAGTATCACGTTTGAGATAATTAGAAGCCTTCATTAGCTGACAACTGACATGTGATATTTGTTTATGTAGGCCATCGGTCTGAAGTTTCACGTTCCTGAGAAATACTTCGGTCCCTAGGAGTTCTGAGACCACGTCCATTAGGGCAAGATGGTTAGGCTACGATGGGGTGTAGCTTTTGGATGCGGAGAATATTACTGCTGACCTGACGAGGAAATCTGCATGTGGTTGTTTAAAACGTTTAAAGATCTTAGCTTTTCTAATGTGGAAATGTTGCCCTAAATCGCAGAGATATTGCAGGACTCAAGTTCTCTAGAACGTACCAGATTCGATAGATCGATGTCAATTCAGAATGAGTCCTGGCACTTGCACTTGTGTATAAATGGCGCGATACACTCGCACTAACCACTTGAGTTCACAAGACAGTAATACACAACGCCCCCGATCATCTCAGCTGTCCCACAACGACACAAGGCAATGTTCAGTTGTCGACGAAAGAACAAATCAGGCAATCAGCGCTACGTAATCTTTGTACTAGCCGGTCGTGCATTCGTTTTCTTTCTTTTGCGCGAGCCGGTCGTGCTTTGTTTCGTACGAGCGGGTTGTGGTTTCGGTCGTCAAGCATGATTCTTTCTTTTGCCCTGCTGTGCTGACGAGAAGGAACCTGCTGGACTTTGACCGCTACTTTGACCCGCGATCTCAACAAATATCTCTGCTTGGCCACGATCCTGACCGTCGATGCACAAAGAACCGCTCCGAATGGAATCTGAGCCACCCATTCGAACAAGAGCAAGCACAGCGTCGTTCCCGTGGGCCGTGTTGTTCCGCTTGCGCGCATACACAGTACACACACTCGAGTCCCCCAACTTCCACACACACACCACGAGGCCGAAACACAGGGGGGAGAGAGAGAGATGGCGACCGAGATCGAGGGCTCCTACCGAGGACGCGGCACCCACGTCCTGTCGTTCGACGGCGACGTCTTCTCCGCGACGCTCACCAAGTCCGGCGACGTGGTGGAGTCGTGGCTGGAGGAGACCTACCGCACCCACCGCCGCTGCCGCGACCGCCTCGTCGTCGGCCTGGACGTGGAGTGGCGCCCCGCCCGCGATCCGGGCCCCGTCGCCGTGCTGCAGCTCTGCGTCGACCGCCGCTGCCTCGTGTTCCAGATCCTCCGCGCCGACTACGTCCCCGACGCGCTCTCCGACTTCCTCGCCGACCGCCGCTTCACGTTCGTCGGGGTCGGCATCCGCGACGACGCGGCCAAGCTGCGGGACGGGTACGGGCTGGAGGTGTCGCGCGCGGTGGACCTGCGCCGCCTCGCCGCGCGCCAGCTCGACAAGCCCGAGCTCCGCCTGGCCGGGCTGCGGGCGCTGGTGCGGGAGGTGAAGGGCGTGCGGATGGAGAAGCCGCACCACGTGCGCGTGAGCGCCTGGGACAAGCGCAAGCTGACGGAGGACCAGTTCAAGTACGCCTGCGCCGACGCGTTCGCGTCCATGGAGGTCGGCTGGTGGCTCTACGACGACGCGTGACACCGCCGCCGACTCGCCGTGCCTTCTACCTCCGGCTCCGGGTCGTTTGGTCTGGTGTTTATTTTGCAGCGTGGCATGTAAAGCTTGTGCCTTGAGCTACCTGAAACGGAAGCAGCTTTTGTGTTGATCGACTGATCGTATTAGGCATCTTTGCTGCGTGGATTCCATGGATTTTGGTTTCTGAACATGAACATTGGCATGGAACTTGAGCTGTTCTTCGTCGTATGATAATGCATTTGGTAGCCATTTGATGATTGCCGTCTGCATTTGGTACTTGTCTTCTGATTAGATGTTCAATATTGCCAAGCCGGCTGAGCGATGACCTCTAGTCCTCTCCCGCCGCATGAGCGGAGGGGGATTCAGTGCCTTACCTCAAGCAAGTCACAATGAGCCTTACCTTCTTGCCCTTAAGGTTCAAACATTATTTAAAAAGCTCCTAGTGTTTCAAAGTGTTTCAATCCACCATTCCAATTAAGAAGGCATTGATACATACCAACATAAAACTAGAAATGTTAAACATAGCATGAACAAAATTCAAATTTATTTTTTATCAATTATCAACTCAGATTTAAAATAGATGCCAAAATTTCACAAATCACCAGATTAATATGTATGGCCTAATTCCAAACCACCGATACTGAGCATCTCTAGGAGACTGGCTAAATCATTTTCTAAAGTTAAATTTAGCTATTGTTAAAGAAAAAATGTTTCCAACAGACTCTGTAAATGACTCTCTAAATTTAGTGGCTCTCTATCCCAGCTCATTCGCTAGCTATTTTTAGCTAGCCTATCTCATTAGCCATCTTTACAAAATTTGCTGGATTGCCCATTGAATTAGATGGCTTTCTATTTTTACAAATGGGCTATAATCTCCATATTTAGCTAACATAAAAAGAATATACCATTTCACTTGTATAAAATAATATAGTTAAAAAATACTATAGTTAATTAACTTTCTACCTAATTTGCAGATACTAAAAGAACATAGTATGTCGATGTTTGGAAAGGATAAGATTGAGTTGTGAGCCGTTGGATCATGTCTCAGCGTTGGATGGAGCTGGGTAAGGCTCACCATGCCTTGCCAATCCGCGTCCACCGAGTAGGTGCTGCCTAAACCTGATGCACGCGTCTTTCTGAGGCAAGTCTCATTGGAGTTTCATAGCATTAAATGTGCTGATGTGGTAGAAGAGATAGTGAAGAGTTTCATAGACCTTGTTTGTTTCCATAATGCTAAAGTTTAGCACAACACTTTTTTGTTAAACTTTAGCAGATGGGATCCAAACAGATGTGCTAAAATGTGCTAAAAGTGACCTGCTAAACTTTCACTATAGAAATACATAGCACCTCAAAGGGGTTCTAAACTTGCTAAAAGTGTTTTCCGGTGGGTATCTTCCACCCAATGCCCCTCCCCCCGCGGGCCCAAGGGCAGTAAATATGGGTAATTTGGTCTTTCATTCATCTTATATGCTAAACTTTAACACTACTATCCAAACACCTCAGCTGTTAAACTTTAGCACTTCAAATTGAGGTGCTAAACTTTAGCAATTTGGTTTCCAAATAGGCCATAGAATGTGAGAGAAGTTTCATCACCATGAAACTCATCTGGCACAGTTACCAAGTTTCTGATCTAGGTAACTGTGCGATGAAATGCTGCACTGAGAGTCTGAGACTGGCCTGACGAGAAACATTTTGAGCCTAATTAATTAATATTTAAATAGTTATTCATAAATATAAACGAAATACTATAGTGATATATTTATAATATTTTGGCCTTGTTTAGTTTCTAAGTTTGGAAGCCGAACTTTGATTAGTATTTCGTTTGTATGTGTGAAAAGTTATCTAACAATTGATTAATTAGGCTCAAAATATTCATCTCGCAGAGTATAATAAAATTGTGTAATTAATTTTTAACTTTATCTACATTTAGTACTACGTACACTGTCGATATTTTGATGTGATTAGAAATTTTTTTATATAGATAGTGAACTTTAAAGATGAAATTTAAGATGTAAACAAGACCTTTACCAACTTGGATCTCTCTAAATTTGGAAGGCCCTGGTTCTCGATGGCGATGCCCTGTTGTTCGTACGGAACAGAAAACGAAACTCGAACTAAACCCATAGAAAAATGTAGCATTCATTCGTCGATCCAAATGCAATGCGTTTCCTTACCCCTCGATTGACCATTCCATAATCGTGATGAACGGCTGAATGTCACACTAGTGCTGAATTGGTAGTCATTTTTGTTGCGTGGATTCCATGCATCAGAACATGAACACCAATTGGCATGCGTACTCGTCTTCTGATGAGATGTTCAATATCGCCAAGCCAGCCAACCAACCTTCAGGGCGGCGTTTCTTTGCGGTGAAAATTTTTCTCCACCCCGTGTGACCAATAATTAATAATTAAGAATATTACTAGATATGTGTCCGTACATTGCTATGAGAAAAAAATAATTATAGTGCAAAATAAATTAAAGAGCACCAACAAGATATTAATAATAGCAATTCAAACACGAACAATAGAAGAAAATGAAGCACCGATAGCACATCTGAAAGAATCGAAAACGTTTTGTCCTAGTAAGATATTAATAGTTTGAAATTAAACATGAACATATCACACTAATAATAGATAATTCAAGAACGTAGTTGTCGATTAAAGTAAGTTTAGGTGCGCCGCGGTATGTAACCAGCTCTATTTTATACCTTTTACCTCTGATGTGAGTAAGATATTTTGTAACGTTGGCAGGAAGTAGTTTAGGTGCACCGCGGTATGTAACCAGCTCTATTTTGTAACGTCGCTTCATGTGCTAACAAACCGACAATGAAATTCTGAAATTCTGCCACGTTATCTCTAGACCTCATAATCTTATTCTTATTGACCATTACCGAGTTGCATAAATCTGGAGAAAATAACATGAATCATGTACCAAAACTTATGCAAATAACAAATTCGGCAAATAATAACAAAATGCAACCCGTCTACATGTTTTTTGTTCACCAGACACCATAAAAACTATATAGAGTGCTTTTGCAAAAAAAAATAGAGTGAACACCTGACACAAGCAAATTAAAATTAACCACCAGCAATCGATCAGAAATAAAGGAATGTATGATCAACTGAAAAGAGTTTGGGCGAGAAATACGTACTAGGATCTTGTGCAGCATGCTATCAAAAAAAAGGATTTCACGTAGCATGTGAACAAATGAAGCTAGCAATACTTGATGCTATTAAGCGCTCCTTCTTCAACAGTCCAAAAGCAAGATTCGATGGTCCCTTGAGATGCAGATTACCGCCTACACAAACTAAACTTATACTACCGTTCATGTCACCCTAATGCAACTTTACAAGCTGACAAATTGACATGCAGTACAGCTTAATATCATCAAAACGTGAAACACTTAAACACCACTTAAACCCTGTTTAGTTCTGCATCAAAACCAGCATAAGAATCGATCGGGAAGGCACATTGAGACGGCCACGGCCTGCTCACGCCGTGCAGATGCGCGGCCACTGCACGGCCAGCTGCGTAGCTTGGCCACGCCTGGCAGCTGCGTGGCCACGCCAGTGCTTTCCGCGGCGCATCCACGGGGAAAGGCGTAGGAACTTCGAAGTAGTCAAAGGGCAGCCTTGGAGCCGCCGATGATCAACGCGTCGCAGAGGAGGCACGCTCACGACCACGACGATCTAGGTCTGTGCCGTCGGACGGATGATGAACCAGGGCCGACGGAAGAACGGGAGGGGTTGCCCCGTCTGCGCGATCTAGAATCCGGGCTGCGCCGCCGAAGGAAGAACGGGCCTTCTGCGCGATCCAGGGCGTCGCACGGTGCGTTGTGAGCTGTGTGTGTGTTTTTTACGGAAGGTGCGACGATAGGTGCTGCGACGAAACCGTCGCACGGTTTGTAAAACTTATCTTTACAATAACACTAGACTATTTGGCGAGACCTATCTAATAAGATTTTTGACAGCACGATTAGACGTTGGTTAAGAATTACTGTAACAAACATAAACTAATTAAGCTCATTAGATTCGTCACGTAAAGTTACACTCATCCCTAAAAGATTTTGTAAATAGACTTTATTTAGTTTGTTCGGAGAGTAGTAAAACACGGCCCAGGTCCTCTCCCGTCGTAGGAGCAAACCCAGCAGCGGCAAGCTCACCATATTTGAATGGCTCGTATTGTTGGCTGGTGCTAATTTTTGCTGAGAGAAAAATATTGTTGGTTGGTTAGTGGCTGATACTGGTTTTTACAGAGAGAAAAACATTGCTGGCTGGTGGCTGGACTAGCCAGCCGAAGCGGCAACAACCCAAGTAAACCCAGAGAAAATTTAAGAAAATTATTCCGCTGATGGAAATGAGCTGTGTTTAGTTCCCAAAATTCCAGTACATAAAATGTCCCATCACATCACATCAAAATATCAACACATGCATAAATGATTAAATGTAGGTAAATAAAAAACTAATTGTATAGTTTTGATGTACAAGACGAGACGAATCTTTTAAACGTAGTTAGGTCATGATAGGACAACAATTATCACAAACTTTATAGTGCACTACAGTGTCTGATGTGATTTTTTTACTACGTTTTTCTAGACCTAAACACAGCTAATGGGTGCTTTTTTTTATACCCATGATTGACCATTCTTTGATCTTACGCACCATTTTCCTCGGTCCTTGTTTTGATGCAAAGTAGGGGTGGGGATTTTAGGCTTTGGGTGACTTCGTAATCATTGCGTTATGTGTGAAAAATTATTCAAAAATTGATTAATTAGGCTTAAAATGTCCGTCTCGCAGAGTACAACAAAACTGCAAAAAATGTGTAATTAGTTTTTTATTTCATTTATGTTTAATACTTTATGCATGTGCTGATATTTTGATGTAATGGAATCTACTTTGGTGCTAATTTGGCAACTAAACAAGGGCTCAGAAATGTTGGTTACTTCCCTCGTCCCGTTCGCTTGGATTATCAGCCACCAGCCAGCAGTATTTTTCTTTCAGAAAAACCAGCACCACTAACCGGCCCACCACTCGGCCGAACAACGCTCGCGATGCCCTAATACTACTGATTGATTGGTGGCTGGTGGTATTTTTTCTGAGTGAAAAACAATATTGACCGGCTGATAATCCAAAGACGTTCATCGCCACTGACCACGATCATGGATGCCCCAATGACGTGAAGGAAACGACACGCACGTCAGTGAAGTGAGAGCTCGAAACTGTCCGAGCGAAGGACAGATCGAGCACGCACGCACAGTGACGCTTCTGACAGCAAAGATTTTCTCCTCCCGCTGGTGGGCTGGACTGGACAACTAGCAACTACTACAGTACTGCACAGTGAGAGCTCGCGCCGATGTGTCTTCTCATCAGTCAAGGACCATGGTATACAGTCCGGTGCCCCCGGAAGAACCGCAGAGTGATCGACGCCCCGTTGGTTTTGGCCTGTGGCCGGCGCTGGTTTTTACTGAGAGAAAAATACTGCTGGCTGGTTGGTGGTTGGTGGCTGGCGCTGGTTTTCGCTGAGAGAAAAATACTGTTGGATCGCTGGAAACAATCCAAACGAACAGGGCGCGAGCCTCCGGCTAGGCTGAAACCTTTTATCCATTCGGCCAGGATACGAACAAACATATGGGTCTCGATTGTCGGTGAGCGCGACGATTGCGCCACCGGATCTACGGAGGGTGAGGAGGAAGTCATCTTGCGCGAAACATACTCCGTATTGCTGTTTAGAGTGGAGTAGTTTAGACAGACCTAGCTCGCTTTGATCTAGTTGTTCAACAGCCTCCGGATTACCGCGGCCCGCGGCCTGCGTGTGAGGTTAATAACTCCCTTTGGGGCTGATTGGTTACCTGTACGCCGGTTCGGCCAGGCTCCCCAGATGCAAGCAGCTTTGATTGGTTGCCTGGACAACGAGTTGAGCCTGGCCCATTGGATGCAAAAGGTGCCCGCGAGCCTGGCTCTGCGCATGCAGATAAAACCTGCGTTTCTTCGGAGCCATGTTCTGGTGGTGCGACCCAAGTGCCGATGAAGCGGAAAAACACATGCATACAGAATAAACTTGCATGCAGCTATCCAAACTATATCTCTAGACAGCCAGGCTACGTGGACATAAACAACCAAACACCGCTCCATTCATGTGCTCCGCCTGGCCACGGAGGGCCTGGCTCCTCTGGTACGAGCCTGGCTCACCCCAGCAGGAAACCAATGGGACCCTTTGACGCTGGTTTCTTCTTGCGTGACGTGAGGACGAGATCAGTCGAGTGCATCGTGAGTACTGTTCATTTCTGTTTGTGGCACTGCAGTTCGGTGAAGTGAAATCTCGAAACTGTCAAAGCGAAGGACAGAGCACGCATCGCACAGTGACACTTCTGCCGTCAAAGCGAAGATTTTCTCCTCCTGCTCCTCCGATACGTGCCCGATGAGTCATCTCAGTCAAGGACCAAGGTACAGTAAAAACCAATCTTTTTTTTAAGTAAAAAACAAAGTTTAGACAAGAAGAAACCGTGCAACCAGTGGGCCCGGAATAACCGCAGAGGGAGCGTCTGTTCCGGCATGTATAAACCGCCACCAGCGGGCGAGCCCACCACCCGTCGTCAATCAGATTTTATCCGTTCGCCCACGTTCTGGGTATACCATCAAATGGTGCCATGATTGTCAGTGAGTGTATACAAGGAAAACCACGTCCGCGCTGATTGCGCCACGACATGCCATACGAAATCACGGCCGTCCGTCGGATACGCGCGAGAAACCGATCCGTCCAGACGAAAAGCCACCCACGCACCCGCTCATGCATGAGCACGCCCTTCTGCGCTGCGCCCTCTATAAATCCCTGACAACTTACTCAACCTGATCTCCCAGAACAAGTTCGAAAGCATCCAGAGCCCAACGGACGCAAGAGAGAAAGGGGGAGATCGATCTCATCGCCGGGAGAGTAGAGAGGGAGTGATGGCGACGCCGGAGATCTACCGCGACACCGACGGCCACTACGTGGTGTCGTTCGACGACGACGTCATCCGCACGACGGTCGCGGACTCCGCCGGCGAGGTGGACTCGTGGCTGGACGACTTCCTCGCCGACGAGCGCTTCACCTTCGTCGGCGTCGGGATCGGCGACGACGTCCAGAAGCTCCGGGCCGGGTACGGGCTGGAGGTGGAGCGCTGGGAGGACCTGCGAAGCGTCGCCGCCGACAGGCTCGGGAAGCCCTCGCTGCTCTCCGCCGGGCTGCAGGCGCTGGTGTGGGAGGTGATGGAGGTGCGCATGGAGAAGCCGCACCGCGTGCGCGTGAGCGCCTGGGACGCGCGCACGCTGTCGTTCGACCAGATCAAGTACGCCTGCGTCGACGCGTTCGCGTCGTTCGAGGTCGGCCGGAGGCTCTCCGCCGGCGAGGACTAGGCTAGGGTAGTATGGTGTCGTTAGGTCTATGTCTGTGTGAGGATACGGTACTTTGGAAATGGCGTCGCTCTAGTCCCTGGCGTTCATGCGGTGGTAGTCTTCAATAATCTGCAGTCGTGGCCTGTAAATATTTTGTTTAAGCTATCGTGAAATCACTTCTGTGCTCGTCGGTTGCATGTGTTGCTTTAGAATTTCACGCGATTCGTGTTCGTCTTATGTTGCATTTGGGAGGGTGATTGCCATGCTGAAAGCTTCTGAAGCCAACAACCGTTACCATGTTACCAACTCTCCCTTAAACGTGAATAAAAACACAAATTTGGAGCTGATCAAAACTTATGAACAAATTGCCGTGTGGATAATTGTGGTGCAACCGCTTATTTCGCAACCCCCAAGCCCCAGAGGCAAATGTTTTTTTTTCTTTTTATTATTTCTCCTTACAAGATTTGGGTCAGTTTTTAAATTTATGTAGATCCTAAAAACTCTACAACCTCTGGCTATATACCTCTGGCATACTATGTGCCCAAGCACAACCAGGAGTAAATAATTGGAATTAAAGACTCACTCGATGCCCAAGTAGTAACCTCTCCATGCCATCAATTGCCAGTTTTGCCCACAAATTAAATCTTCTTTGTTTCCCTTCTTGTCAATGAAAGGATTATTACTCAGTGGACTTAAGCCTGGAATCAACAATCGTATGTGGCAATTGATCCACACATAATTAACCTCTCTTAGTTTGTTCTATCCATTACTAAATCAGTCTCTTTGAATTTATGAATTAAATAATTGAATGGGTCTAAATACGAGTATATAGAGAATACTGAGGGCTAATTAATTAAGTTTGGATATTTTTTCACACATACAAATAAAATTAAAGTTAGCTCCCAAATTTGGAAGCCAACCGGCCAAGTACCATGCCGCAAGTGAAACAGTGAAGCAGGTTTTTCAAAAAAAAAAAACTGTGAAGCAGGACATGCACCAGTCAAACGCAGGGGCACGCTTCCAGGCATGGGTCACGCACAGCACAGTAAAGGTTCTTTCTTTTGACCTGTCTGTCGCTCTAGGGCCGGTACTGTACTACGGCGCACCTGGCGTGCGGTGCGGCAGACAGGGCCCGGGTCGTCAAGGATCAGCCAGCCGGCAGGCTAGCGAGAGGAAGAGGAGAGGATGAAGACGGCTAGGGTGGCCCCGGAGAAATCACATGTAAGATATTAGACCATGGAACCAGGATAACTCGATTAACGTACTGATTCGATACAATTTCGACGAAGAACACGTCTTCGCCGCCAATGTCTCCGGCGAGAGCCGGCCAAGGTCTAGCCTATTACAGAAATCCTATCTTGAGGAAGGGGAAGCTCCTGTGCTTATACGACACGCCGGTCTTCACTCCACCCAGCTTGGGCCTTGGTATTTGCTATTGGGCTTCCTGAGTCTGTTTCCTTTGGGCCGAGTCATTGCTTGGTCATGGGCCATGACATCCCCCGATCTTCAGAAACGGCTTGCCCCCAAGCCGTTGCCGATGGAAACCTTTGCTTCAGCACATCTTCATTCTCCCAGGTAGCCAAAGATGGAGGCCAAGAAGACCACTGCACCAAGACTTGAGCAACATTGCGGTCTGCCATCTTCACAATTCTTCGCTGCAACACTTTTACAGGAGTTTGATAAGCATCATGAAGAATGGGAAGATCAGTGCTCACCTGATGATCAACCCCAACGGCTTTCTTCAGTAATGATACATGAAAGACAGGGTGTATCGTAGTAGTAGCAGGTAGTTTGAGCTTATAAGCCACTTGTCCAATTTTATCCACAATCTGATATGGACCAAAGTACTTGAAAGACAGCTTGTGATTGGCACGCTTGTGAAGTGAAGTCTGTACATATGGTTGAATTTTCAAGAATACCCAATCATTAATCTCAAACTGTCGCTCTGATCTATGTTTGTCTGCCTGGTGCTTTTGGCGTTGTTGAACTCTGACAAGCTGCTGCTGTAGCAACTGCAACATCAGTTTACGTTCCTTCATCCAACTGTCCAGATCAGGTACTGCGCAAGAGTTAACCACATCGATACCCAAATGCCTAGGCTGTTGTCCATATAGAACTTCAAATGGAGTTTTACCCAAACTGGAATGATAGCTGGAATTATACCAAAATTCAGCTAGACTCAGCCATTCTTTTCACTTACTTGGACAGGCATGAACAAAGCAACGTAAGTAGCCTTCCAAACATTGATTGACTCTCTCTGACTGTCCATCTGTTTGGGGATGATATGCACTACTCATTTTTAGTGTTGTACCAGATAGCTTGAATAGTTCTTGCCACAAAGTACTAGTAAAAATCCTATCTCTGTCAGAAATAATAACTTCAGGCAGACCATGCAGTTTGAAGATGTGATCCATATATGCCATAGCAACTTTCAATGCAGTAAAAGGATGGGCCAAAGGTATGAAATGAGCATACTTAGACATCTTATCTACCACCTGGATAATTGTGGTGCAACCGCTTATTTCGCAACCCCCAAGCCCCAGAGGCAAATGTTTTTTTTTCTTTTTATTATTTCTCCTTACAAGATTTGGGTCAGTTTTTAAATTTATGTAGATCCTAAAAACTCTACAACCTCTGGCTATATACCTCTGGCATACTATGTGCCCAAGCACAACCAGGAGTAAATAATTGGAATTAAAGACTCACTCGATGCCCAAGTAGTAACCTCTCCATGCCATCAATTGCCAGTTTTGCCCACAAATTAAATCTTCTTTGTTTCCCTTCTTGTCAATGAAAGGATTATTACTCAGTGGACTTAAGCCTGGAATCAACAATCGTATGTGGCAATTGATCCACACATAATTAACCTCTCTTAGTTTGTGGAGGAAGTCATCTTGCGCGAAACATACTCCGTATTGCTGTTTAGAGTGGAGTAGTTTAGACAGACCTAGCTCGCTTTGATCTAGTTGTTCAACAGCCTCCGGATTACCGCGGCCCGCGGCCTGCGTGTGAGGTTAATAACTCCCTTTGGGGCTGATTGGTTACCTGTACGCCGGTTCGGCCAGGCTCCCCAGATGCAAGCAGCTTTGATTGGTTGCCTGGACAACGAGTTGAGCCTGGCCCATTGGATGCAAAAGGTGCCCGCGAGCCTGGCTCTGCGCATGCAGATAAAACCTGCGTTTCTTCGGAGCCATGTTCTGGTGGTGCGACCCAAGTGCCGATGAAGCGGAAAAACACATGCATACAGAATAAACTTGCATGCAGCTATCCAAACTATATCTCTAGACAGCCAGGCTACGTGGACATAAACAACCAAACACCGCTCCATTCATGTGCTCCGCCTGGCCACGGAGGGCCTGGCTCCTCTGGTACGAGCCTGGCTCACCCCAGCAGGAAACCAATGGGACCCTTTGACGCTGGTTTCTTCTTGCGTGACGTGAGGACGAGATCAGTCGAGTGCATCGTGAGTACTGTTCATTTCTGTTTGTGGCACTGCAGTTCGGTGAAGTGAAATCTCGAAACTGTCAAAGCGAAGGACAGAGCACGCATCGCACAGTGACACTTCTGCCGTCAAAGCGAAGATTTTCTCCTCCTGCTCCTCCGATACGTGCCCGATGAGTCATCTCAGTCAAGGACCAAGGTACAGTAAAAACCAATCTTTTTTTTAAGTAAAAAACAAAGTTTAGACAAGAAGAAACCGTGCAACCAGTGGGCCCGGAATAACCGCAGAGGGAGCGTCTGTTCCGGCATGTATAAACCGCCACCAGCGGGCGAGCCCACCACCCGTCGTCAATCAGATTTTATCCGTTCGCCCACGTTCTGGGTATACCATCAAATGGTGCCATGATTGTCAGTGAGTGTATACAAGGAAAACCACGTCCGCGCTGATTGCGCCACGACATGCCATACGAAATCACGGCCGTCCGTCGGATACGCGCGAGAAACCGATCCAACCAAACGAAAAGCCACCCACCCGCTCACGTCGGCCCCTTCGGCGCTGCGCCCTCTATAAAATATAAATCCCTGGAGTATTCAACCTGATCTCCCAGAACAAATTCGAAAGCATCCAGAGCCTAACGAACGCAAGAGAGAAAGGGGGGAGATCAATCGCCGGGAGTAGAGAGGGAGTGATGGCGACGACGGAGATCTACCGCCACACCGACGGCTACTACGTGGTGTCGTTCGACGACGACGTCATCCGCACGACGCTCGCGGACTCCGCCGGCGAGGTGGACTCGTGGCTGGACGAGATCCACCGCGTCCACCGCTGCCGCCTCCACCGCCTCGTCGTCGGCCTGGACATCGAGTGGCGCCCCGCCTTCGGCCCATACGCGAGCCCCGTCGCCCTGCTCCAGATCTGCGTCGGCCGCCGCTGCCTCGTCTTCCAGATCCTCCACGCCGACTACCTCCCGCGCTCCCTGTTCGACTTCCTCGCCGACGAGCGCTTCACCTTCGTCGGCGTCGGGATCGGCGACGACGTCCAGAAGCTCCGGGCCGGGTACGGGCTGGAGGTGGAGCGCTGGGAGGACCTGCGAAGCGTCGCCGCCGACAGGCTCGGGAAGCCCTCGCTGCTCTCCGCCGGGCTGCAGGCGCTGGTGTGGGAGGTGATGGAGGTGCGCATGGAGAAGCCGCACCGCGTGCGCGTGAGCGCCTGGGACGCGCGCACGCTGTCGTTCGACCAGATCAAGTACGCCTGCGTCGACGCGTTCGCGTCGTTCGAGGTCGGCCGGAGGCTCTCCGCCGGGGAGGACTAGGCTAGGGTATGGTGTCGTTAGGTCTATGTCTATGTGAGGATGCGGTACTTTGGAAACGGTGTCGCTACCAGAATGCTTCGCATCCGTCCGTCTCCTCCGCCTTGGCCATTTTTGGACCCGGTGCTAATGGGGCTTTAGCACCGGGTCCAACGGCTAGGAGCGGGGGCGGCGCTGCGGGGTGTCAAGGCGGACACATTAGCACCGGGTCGTGGCAAGACCCGGTGCTAATGCTCCCCCTTTAGCACCGGTTGCAGCCAGCAACCGGTGCTAAATGGCCTAAAGAACTGGACTTCTGTTTGAATGAGACTCCAGAAACTTACACTATTAAGGATGGGCTTCAAATTTTATAGGCTGGAGCTACACGTCAATCTGCTAATGTGGAAGTAGTTACCATGAGGGATAAGAACTCACATCTTAGTGGGTTTGCAGTTGCATGCATATAAGCGAGTACACACTGCTGACATATGTATGGGAGTCTGGGAGCAATCTACCTCGTCCTAATCTCTAAGAGAGCTGGTTCACCACGACTGGTCTCCAAGCCTTGTTTATTTCTTTTGATTTTTTTTGTATATTCAAAATAAACTAGTGTTAGATGATGAGGGAAGGACCCTTCGTTGGATGTCAGATATTGCAACATGTTTGAGCTTGAAATAACTAAATTTATGATTTCGCAGTATCTCAGTGAGGGCTGTTGCTTCTTTGCAGCTATGGCCCTCTAGTTCTCTAGTTGACAGTATAATAGTAGTATGTCAATTTCTATGATGTTTTAAGATAGCACATCAAAATGTGTACTAGACATGGGAACAAAGAGTAAACCCAGAGTGAAGGCTCCGAGCCATTTTAGATTTTTACTATTAACGTTTCTGGGCTATGCTCAAGTCTAGATATGACAAGCATTCTTTAAAAGAAGAGGAGTTTTTTGGTCGCTTGAGTTGGTTGTTTCAAGAAACACGACACATTACTTGATTCTGTTATGTATTTGATGCAAAGTAACCTACAGGTTCCTCTTCTGATTATTTGCCATATTATTTCAGATCTTTCTATGTTGGTGATGCTGCTGGGAGAGAAAACGATCATAGTGATGCAGATATAGAATTTGCTAAGGTATGACAAAATATGTGTCCCTTGAGTGTAATGAATGTGCATCCATCCAAGCATATTTTTATTTGGTTTGAACAATTGAAATGTTTGAAATGCCTCACCCATGTCATTAAGAGAAAATATTGCAACCTGGTTGACAAGGCAACTACAAAGTAGCTAATAAGAAACTGAGATCTGGCCGGACCATGCAGAGCTGGAACTCTGGCATATCCATTTTAGCTGAAATTACGAGGATGCTATGATGCTTTCAGTTCGTCTTATTCTTGTTCTTTTTTTCATTTACAGTATCACGTTTGAGATAATTAGAAGCCTTCATTAACTGACATGTAATATTTGTTGATGTAGGCCATCGGTCTGAAGTTTCACGTTCCTGAGAAATACTTCGGTCCCTAGGAGTTCTGGGACCACGTCCATTAGGGCAAGATGGTTATGCTACGATGGGATGTAGCTTTTGGATGCGGAGAATATTACTACTGACCTGATTAGAAAATCTGCATGTGGCTGTTTAAACCGTTTAAAAGATCTTAGCTTTTCTAATGTGGAAATGTTGCCCTAAATCGCCGAGATATTGCAGGACTCGAGTTCTCTACAGATTCGATAGATCGATGTCAATTCAGAATGAGCCCTGGCACTTGCACTTGTATAAATGGCGCGAAACACTCACACTGACCACTGTTCACATTAGTTGTCGACGAAAGAACCAATCAGCCAATCAGCGCTACTTTTTTTTTTAAAGAGACCAATCAGCGCTACCTGCATTGTGATCTTTGTACTAACCAGTTTTCAAAAAGAAAAAAAAATCTTTGTACTGGCCGGTCGTGCATTCGGTCTTGATATAAAGGTTCTTTCTTTTGCGCGAACCGGTCGTTTCGTACGAGCGGGTTGGGTACTTGTCAGCAAGATTCTTTTGCATGGCAGTGCTGTGCTAGTGTGCTGACGAGAACAAGGTTTCGACAGGAAGGAAGAACCTGCTGGACTTTGACTGCTACTTTGACCCCCGATCTCAACAAATATCTCTGCTTGGCCACGATCCTGACCGTCGATGCACAAAGAACCGCTCCGAATGGAATCTGAGCCACCCATTCGAACAAGAGCAAGCACAGCGTCGTTCCCGTGGGCCGTGTTGTTCCGCTTGCGCGCATACACAGTACACACACTCGAGTCCCCCAACTTCCACACACCACGAGGCCGAAACACCGGGACAGAGAGAGAGAGAATGATGGCGACCGAGATCGAGGGCTCCTACCGAGGACGCGGCACCCACGTCCTGTCGTTCGACGGCGACGTCTTCGCCGCGACGCTCACCAAGTCCGGCGACGTGGTGGAGTCGTGGCTGGAGGAGACCTACCGCACCCACCGCCGCTGCCGCGACCGCCTCGTCGTCGGCCTGGACGTGGAGTGGCGCCCCGCCCGCGATCCGGGCCCCGTCGCCGTGCTGCAGCTCTGCGTCGACCGCCGCTGCCTCGTGTTCCAGATCCTCCGCGCCGACTACGTCCCCGAGGCGCTCTCCAACTTCCTCGCCGACCGCCGGTTCACCTTCGTCGGCGTCGGGATCCGCGACGACGCCGCCAAGCTGCGGGCCCGCTACGGGCTGCGGGTCACGAGCACCATGGACCTGCGCTTCCTCGCCGCCGCCAGGCTCGGGAGGCCCGAGCTGCGCCGCGTGGGGCTGCGGGCGCTGGTGTGGGAGGTGATGGGCGTGCTGATGGAGAAGCCGCGCCACGTGAGCGTGAGCGCCTGGGACGCGCCCGTGCTGTCGGACGACCAGCTCAAGTACGCCTGCGCCGACGCGTTCGCGTCGTTCGAGGTCGGCCGGAGGCTCTACACCGGCGAGTACTAGGGGCGTGGTGCCGTGGTTTACAGTACTCGCGTATCACGTTTGACCATCCGTCTTATTCAAAAAATTTGTGAATATATTATTTATTTTGCTATGATTTATTTTATCACTAGGTATACTTTAAGTGTGACATATTTATTTCATATTTTTATAAATTTTTTTTGAATAAGACAGATGGTCAAACGTGATGTCTGAAAGTCAACAAATGCTTATATTATAGGACGAAGGGAGTATGTTGCTATGTCATGTCATGCGAGGCTGTGTTTGTCTGGCTTTGTCTGTGTGCGTGTCTTTTTATCCGCAGTTGTGGCACGTAGATATTCCGCCTATGTTATGCAATGCAATCGCTTTTGTATGCGCCGTGTATCAGTACTAGTCATGTTTGTTTCTTGGATTGTATGCATGGCATTTGGATGGACTTCCAAGTTTGCATTCGGTTCGCGTTGTTGCTTGATTATCGCCCTCTGAAATCTTTGTGAGTCGTCGATTTTGCTGAAATGTTCAATCGCCAAGCACAGGTTAAGCCGCCTTAAGAGAACCACGGGCGTCGATTTTCTGTGGATGCTTTCACCAGAGAGCCTTGTTAGCATCAGGCGTCAACGGCATGATTTGACTGTTCTAAGCATCCCCAAACACACAAACTAATTTACACCATCCTACGTTATATAATTGCAGATTATTGGTACTCTGTGTGCCGGAGTACCGCCTAGTTCACGGGTGGACATCGACGAGGAACTGTGGAAATGGGAGTCGAGCACGCATGAGAATTGAGAAGTCGAGAACACCAGGCTCGGTTTCGTCGTGGCAGCGGCGCTGACACTGCCACTCATGCCTGATCCAGACATCCACTGATGCCGTGAAGGAAACGTTGCGCGGTTCAGTGAAATGCATTTGTTCCACACTTCCACGCCTCACGCTATCGGTCTGTGCGTTGCCTGTCCGGCGCTGTGGCAGGAGACAGCTAGTGCTGCCGCTTGCCGACTCTTCTCGCTCCGAACAGAGAAGTATTGCTGGCTGACTGGTTGATACTGATTTGGCTAATTATTGATAAGCTAAGCGAACATGTTCTAAAATTCTGGGGTAATTGGCACGCGGTAAGCCCGAAATAGAGACGAAGGAGTGTTACAGGCGCAAGAAGATGCAGCTGAGCCAGCCAGCCAGCGGCAGCAGCAGCTATACATGAGTACGTCGCATTCAGGGGCGGAGCTAAGGGGGGCTCTAGCCTCCCCTACCCATCTGTAACCCCATGAAACTTCTCTAAGCTAAAAAAAATGAGAGAGAGAGGAGGAAGAGGAAGAAACACAAGAGAATCAGCCCCCCTATCAGTGAAACCTGCCTCTGTTACTGGTCGCATTGCTGCACAGCAACTAAAAATCAGCAGAACGGGTTTACGGATATTAGCCGATCGGCGGGGCTGCAGCTACAGCAACTTGGGCATCAGTTCACATCCCAGCAGCACGCCTTATAAGATCCATATAAAAAAGACATTTCTTCTAAAAGTAGTCACTTACCGATGGGACCGGCTGGTAAAACTTCGGTGAGTTCATGATGTCAAGGAGCATTTATATGGTAACACACCTATGTCGATGTTAACAACAGCGCTGTATCCGTTATCGCTACCCACGCCGGTTTTGTTCCTAAAATAAAGCGCGGTGACATGCTATATGCCCATATCACGCACACCACAGGGACAGGGACACGATGCATGCTTACCAATTTCCGTTGCCCTGGAGAAGATCACAGCCGTCGATGCACGCAAGAACACGATCGAACAGAATCTCAGCCGCCCATCCGCCCATGGGTGCATCGCTTCCACATGCATGGTTCGGTTGCTCTGCTCATATATACGCGCCACGCTCCGTTTTGGTGCAAGAGTCTATCGGATCTCTGTCCCGTCTCGCGCAAAACCCCACCAAGTCCCCTACGCAGGCCGAGAGATCACCGCCGGCGGAGATGGCGACGGAGATCCAGGGCTACTTCGACGACGGCACCTACACGGTGTCGTTCGACGAGGACTGCATCCGCACGACGCTGACGGACTCGGGCGACGTGGTGGACGCGTGGGTGGACGAGATCTACCGCATCCACCGCCGCCGCCTCGACCGCCTCGTCTTCGGCCTCGACGTCGAGTGGCGGCCCTCCTACTCCGCCCGCTACCCTGCGCCCCCCGTCGCCGTGGTCCAGGTCTGCGTCGGCCGCCGCTGCCTCGTGTTCCAGATCCTCCACGCCGACTACGTCCCCGACGCGCTCTACGACTTCTTCGCCGACGGCCGCTTCACCTTCGTCGGCGTCGGGGTGCACGCCGACGCCGCGAAGCTGCGGGCGGAGCACGGGCTGAAGGTGGCGTGCGCGGTGGACCTGCGCCGCCTCGCCGCGGACGAGCTCGGGAACCCCGCGCTGCGCGGGGCCGGGCTGCCGGTGCTCGTGTGGGAGGTGATGGGCCTGCAGATGGACAAGCCGTACCACGTGCGCGTGAGCGCCTGGGACGCGCGCCGGCTGTCGCAGGGCCAGCTCAAGTACGCCTGCGCCGACGCCTTCGCGTCCTTCGAGGTCGGCCGGAGGCTCTTCGACGGCGACTACTAGGACGGTGTCTGCCGCTTCATCGTGTCCTCGTCAGGCGCCCCTCTGTCCCGGGTCGTTGGCGTGATGATCTGCTTCGTTTGCATCTAAAAATATCCAGCAATTCTCCGTATCGCTCTAGCTTAGGTTAAGTTAGAGTAGTACAAGTAGTCGTGTTTCTTTCGTGTTATGGCAGAACATTTGCGTGCTTGATGGTTATGATCAGCATTGGACCTTTGGAGTAGCTGACTTTTGCGTCCTTTGGGTAGCTGCTTCTTAACATCGTTCCACAAGTTCGCAAAATGGAGTCGTTTTAACCATTGCATTAGAGTAATGTTGTGCTGGACTAACCCAAGAGTATATGCTGTTTTTCTACTTTAGATCTCGTAAGGATTGTTATTTTTCTACTAGTGTCTAGCAGCCCTTATCTCTTGCATATAAAACATGCATCTCGGTAACATTTTTGTACCACACCAAGAGTTTAAGACATTTTTGTATGTAATACTCCGTATCAACAGCCTGATTCTAACTCCACGTTACAAAAACGTATCTAGCGTTGCACTTTGATGACAGTTTTTTGCAATATTCAGCAACGCCAATAACAGAAATTTAGACGAGAATCAAAACCAATAGATAATCAGGCAGTGCACCTGACCAAGCATACAAGTAGCCTGATAGAATATGACTAAGCTTTGTATATCGAAAATATGATGTCACAATACTTGGGGTCAATATGCTATCCGTGCAAACAATACAATTACACAATACCCCACAGCCAACCTTGCTCCAAAATCCTAAAGTCGATCACTCTTTTGAAAAGAACTCATAGGCTGTATGGTATTTATCCAGTACAACATTGTAGAGTGGATGGATCGACTGTAGCAAATTTGAGTATGGGCCAAGCACATGCTGTGGTAAGGGGCATGAATCGGAATCAGTCGTGGCACTGTACTGGCTAACTGAGAGGCCACTGAGGCAGTAGCATGAGTGGTAGTGATCTCTGTTCTTTCCGGGCTTATCCCTCAATCCTCCCTCTAGTACCTGTTTTACACAAGTTGTAATCTTAAGTTACCAGAGAGAACTTTAAATGATAAAATGGCATTACATATTGCACATTCTGGTGAGAACTCTGCATATCAGAAAAAAGGCATCGGATTTAGAGCTTCTCTCACCTGAGCACAAAGCAGGATGTATTGCTGCAGGGCAATGTTGTGGAACAGTGGGCCAACTTGGTTACTCCGTTGTATAAAATCAAATCCAAACTTTGCATAATCCACATCTTCAGGGGAAGAAAGGCAAAATCCGTTAGCACAGTGACATAAATTGAGCATATAAAATTGTACATGAAATGTAAAAAAACTGTATAAACAGAACAACCCTAGTAAGTAGATCAAGGTTCTAAAAATAGATACCATTTGATCACCAATCTAATATCAGTTATACAGCCTGACTTGTCTGATTAAGTTATACAAGCACATTGCTGCATGGTATGAGTAATACAGAAGGAATCCTAATCAGTTACAACACTATCTGGAGCCACTTTTTTTTGGCGAGGAACAAGAAACTAGTTTTCAACTTATTATTAGACAAAAATAAACAATTATTTTACATTTCATTAGAAAAATATGAATGGTCATGAGTCTTACCAGAGGATGATTTTTCTGTAGCGCGCCCAGATGAACTGGTGCCACATGCATCCTCTCCAGATTGCTTTTTGCAGGAATATGATGATTTTAATTGTTCATCAACAACCATAGCTAGCTTTTGAGTTAAAGCAATGGCAGCTCCCTGGTCATACACTAGATTTCTGTTATACGGAACACAACATGTGGCAAGATAGCTGACTAAGTGACTAACCATAGATAGATAATAGCATTACCTGCCAAAAGGAGTAGCAACCGTCAACCAATTTATTAGTTCGTCCTTGAAATCCACATTCCACTCCTTGACGAAACACAATCCAGTCCTAAATGTTGAAGTCGTCAGCAAGATAGCAACCATGCCAATCGGTATTGCAGAAGAATGTTGCATCTTTCAAACACATACATATCAACTACATTTCGTGCACTTAGGAACCAAAAGACCTAAATGAACAACAAATTCATGATCTAAACACAATGAAGTCAATCACATAACTATACACATCATAGAAGTAAAGACGGAGGAAGTGGTTGTCTTACAATCAAGCTAGGCAGGTTGAGTTTTTCTGCCTCATTAAGCAGGATCAAAGCAGCCAACCCACAGAACGTGTACCTTAAAGAATGCAGCTTTCACTTAACGTCCTAAACAGATGAATTCAGAAAATTGACAGAAATAGTAAAGAAACGTACCCACCATGAGCTTCAGAATAAGGCTCCCCAGCAATACCACCTTCATAAGTTTGACATCTGGAGTCATATAGTGTTTAAATTAAGCACTCATTCTATAAAAACAAACTACCGCCAGGCAACAGTAATTTTTGCAATTTAAAAATTGACAGCCATATTAAACAAACAAAACCTTGCTATGTAATCCCCAACACCTTTTGCCAGTGCAACATCCAGAATATTCACAAGGCTGGCCACCTGTGTGTCAACATGAGGATATATCAGACAATTGCAAAGATATTGTGAAGGACCACAGGAAACTCACCGATATAGCGGTATACGAAGCCCGAACATCAATTTCACCACCATCATGCATTCTACAGTGAAGGAAAAATAAGTGGCCGGCATCAGCTTGGAAGGAGCTCACATGAAAAATAAATGATTTCGTACGTTATTTAGGCTGATAGGATGTGTACCTGAAAGCACCTGATTCATCTTTCATTCGAAGCATATACTTGTACAGGTTATCCCTGAAACAACAAGGCAGATGTTATAACCAGAAGAATCATATAGTCATATGTAAAGCAGATCATGTCTCAGAGCAACCAACCATAGGAGTACCTATTTATTGATGACAGTGCTCTTTCGCTCCCTATAGTCACAAGTGTGTTTACAGCAGCATAAGTCGTAGCTAGATGAGGCAACTGCAAAAGTGGTGGGGAAAAAGAATGTATAAAGAAAACATATATAATCCTCTTCAATGATTCAACAGAAATAAACTCAACTTTGATAAATCCTGTAGCAAAAACGTATTCCCTCCGTTCCAAATTGTAAGTCGTTTTGGCTTTTCTAGGTTCATAGATATTATTATGTATGTATACATACACTATGTCTAAATACATAGCAAAAACTATGCACCTAGAAAAGCCAAAACGACCTACAAATAGGAACGGAGGGAGTATGCAAATTGAAGCATCCAAACAATGTAATCTCTATCTAAAATATATCCTTGAATGTACAAAGCCAAAGCATAGATGGAAATTTCATGTAAAACAGGTATTCATTGTTGTGAGATTTTTAATCATATGCCTGTAGATTTTTTTTTATTTGCACAAACATGTAAAGATCAGTTTAAAGAAGGTAAACTAAGAGGTACTTAATATGAGTGCAGGAACAAATATCTGTCCTCAGCATTTCACCGGACATGTTCAACATTAATGCTATGCACTGCATAAAATCTAAATCTTAATTAAAAAATTCAATGCAAATAGAAAACTCAAAGAAATTATCCTGACTCTCAAAAAGTTTTAGGTTGAAGCGAACCTGTCCTGGTCCACCGCCATATCCACCATCTTTATCTTGACATCGAGCTAAGAAGTCCACGATATCATTCTCAAGATCATCATCAAGTACTTCATCCAACAAAGCAAGAGGATGAACCATCCAGTAGCACAGCCAAGGACGACTGTACCAATTAAAAACAATACGAGAACAACCGTGCATCAGTGCCACAAATTCAAACAGAATATTCTGCAATATAACTAAAGGGTGTACAAGCATTACTTGGCATCAAGAACATTAAAGGCTGGCCCGAGATGCCTCAGCCCATGCGTCAAATACTCGATATGCTGATCACGCCATAGCTCTAGCCTGCAAAGGAAATAACTCAACAACCAAAGCTCTGGATGATGAAGCAGCAAGCATCGTAACCCCAAACTTCAGAGAGTATTTGTGTATCCTCAAAGACGCTATCACACAACAAGTAAACCGGTAGCATTAAGCTTATGGAAGAAATAGCTGTAGCAATCAAATCACGTAAACTGGTAGCATTAAGCTTATGGAAACAATAATTATAGTAAGCAAATCATGAGCGATGCACTCCTTAACTTTGTTGGTGGAATGGGTAAAGTTATCAGCGAACTAACAATTTGAAGCTAGAGTCTATCAAATTCTCCAATCCCAAACCAAATCCATGCCTCGAGATCCGCCACTCAACTACCAGCGCAAGCACAGCCAACAGCCCAATAGTGGGGACTCTGGGGGAATAATCACTCCTAGTAAGAAATCGAGCTTGCTCGAGAGGATGCTCACATGACGGATTTCGTGTTGGGCGCGGCCCCGAAGAGGACGCGGTAGATGTCGGCAACCCTGGCCTCCACCTTCATCTGCTCCACCTGCGTCACCGTGAGCCTGGGGAGCTCGGGATCCGCCGTCGCCTCCGCCGGCGCGGGGTCGCCTCCGGTGGGAGGCGCCGGCTGCGGCGAGGACTCCATGGGCGCGGCTGCCGGGGCCGGAGTCAGAGGCAGGTCGTCGCCGCCGCTTGGCTGGGCTTCCGCTTGCTGCGGCCTGCGGCGGTTTCGGCTGCGAGAAGCTGTGTGCTGCGTCCGCGCGGATCCTCCGAGCGAGAGGCGAACCATGTGTGCCCTGCCGTGGACCCGGAAAAGTGGTGACCCGGACGCGTTGGGCCGGCCCAGCTTTTCTGTTACTCGGCCCGACTAGGTTCCACCAACAGCACCACCCCGTTCCCCAGCCACGCACACGGCCGAGTCGTCCTCTTCTCCTTTCGCAGGGCAGCGGCGGCGGCGCTTCTGCTTGGCGGCTTGGGGTTGGGGGAGCTCAGCCGCCGCCTTTACCTTCGCGAGGGTTTTAGCGAGGAAGACGGACGGGAGGAGGAGCGCGCGGAGAGAACCATTTTCCCCAGTAGCCAATAGTTTTGGGAAGGAAACTGCAATTCGTTATGGTCCAATTAGAACATGAAATGGAAAATATGAAGCGAATATCCCCCAATTATGTGATGCGTCCTTGGTGCTTGAGCGGGGTTATTCGGGGTTTCAATTTGCCGAAACATGCTTTTTACTAAATCTGTAGTTTGACTACCTACAAGATCTGAGTAATAATGCTCCTGAAAACGTTCCAATTCAGCAGCATCCTGAAAACATGTTTTCTTTTGTGGTGCAGACTTCCAGCTGAAAGAGGTTGTGTGCTGTCTTGGATTCCACATCGAGGGGCTGGCAGCCTTGCATCTGAACAGACTGAGGAAGACTATCACCGTGAGTGGGGACAAAACAACACAGGCACCCACGGGAACTCCCGTTCAAATAACTTCAATAACCAGCTTCAGAGAGATGTCCCTTCAGCTGGTTCCGCAAGTGGTGGGAATAGTGGTGGCAGTTCTGAGCAACCTTACAGAAATGGTGGATCATATGGCTTTCAAAACAGTCAGCAGCCATATAATGGTGCGAGAGCGAATGATGAACAACCTGGATATAATACAATACCACCTTATAGAAGTAGTAGTGCCTACAGCCAGCAAGGTCTTGGTAGAGATATTCCAAATGACCATCACCAGTACAATGGCGTGGAAGCTAATAACACCCAATCTTGGTATGGTAAAGGGCAAACTTATCATCATCCTAATGGATATGGTACATATAGCTCTGGATATAACACCCAAAGTAACCGGAAGATCTATAAAGGAGAGGGAGTAACTGGGCAGAATGGATATGGTCCTTCAGGACAAGGTCCAAACTCAGTTGGAAATGAGCAGCAAGTCTTTCAGCAACGGCAGTATGTTGATCATAGATCTGGAGGCAGTTATCCAGATAGAGCTGGTAATCCTGCCTCCCAGTATGCAAATCCAACTCGTTTCCGTAAGGAGCATGTTGCAGGTTTCCAACAAGGCGGCAGTGGCAATTATGGTTATAATACTCCAAAAGCAAGTCAGAATCCTTATGTCACTAGCCAAGCTGACACAAAGGGTACTCCTCAAGGATATTCCATGTATGTAAATACAGATGCGCAACGCCTCCCTCATGGAATTCATCAAGAAAAACATTCACATGTTCAACCTACTGCATCATTTGGGAATCACTTGAACAGTTCGCCGCATCAAGGTGGCATGTATTATCAGCCACTACCTGGTAACCCTTCAAATGATGGGTCACCTTCTGAAGTATCTAATGGAATCAGCAGCAAACACAAAGGTACCGTTGAAGAACTGGATAAGTTATGTGAAGATGGCAATGTAAAAGAAGCTCTGGAGGTTCTCTCTATGCTACAGGAAAATGGAACTGTACTACATTCTTCTCAGTACTTTAGATTGATGGAAGCATGTGGTGATGCAGCTTGTCTTGAGGAAGCAAGAGTTATACATAGTCAGATATCTGAATCATCAATCGCTCTTGACACAGATACTCAAAACAAAATTTTGGAGATGTATGCTAAGTGTGGTTCAATGGAAGATGCTAAGAAGCTTTTCAGTACTATGGATCCTCGAAACTTGGCTTCATGGAACAGTATGATATCAGGTTTTGTGCATAATGGTCATGGTGAAGAAGCAACTGACTTTTTTGATAAGTTTAAGCAGACAGGAGATAAGCCAGATCCTGGCATGTTCACTCATGTTTTCCTGGCCTGTGGAATTCTGGGATCTGTTGATGAGGGAATGTTGCATTTCGAATCAATGCAGAAGGATTTTGGTATAACTCCTACCGTGGAACATTATGCCAGCATTGTTAGTATGCTTGGACAGTCGGGCTACATTGCTGAAGCTCATGAGTTTGTGGAAAGGATGCCTGTGGAACCAAGCATTGAGGTCTGGGAAAAATTGATGAACATGTGTCGACTTAATGGCTTCTTAGAGCTTGGAGATCGTTGTGCTCAAATAATAGAACAGTTGGATTCTTCTAGGCTGAATGAACAGTCCAAAATGGGCCTTTTCCCAGTTGACGCTTCAGACCTTGCAAAGGAAAAGGAAAGGAAAAAGGCTAGTGTTGCTGAAGCTAGGAGCAAGGTCCACGAATATAGAGCTGGAGATCGATCCCACCCTGACACACCTAAGATTTATGAAGAGCTGAGGTACTTGTCGGCTCACATGAAGGAAGCTGGGTATATTGCTGACACCCGATTCGTGCTTCACGATGTTGATCAAGAAACTAAAGAGGATGCTTTGCTGGCGCACAGCGAGAGGCTGGCTATCAGTTATGGTCTTATGACAAGCGCGGCTCGTTCTCCCATTCGGGTTATAAAGAATCTTCGGTCCTGTGGAGATTGTCACACAGCTTTCAAGATAATCTCAAAACTCGTTGGTCGTCTGATCATTGCAAGGGATGCAAAGAGGTTCCATCACTTCGAAAATGGTGTCTGCTCTTGCAAAGACTATTGGTAAACAAGCTATTAGAAGTCCACATTTTATTTTTGATCGGTGCAAGAATACTGTGGGCTTTTGCCTATCTAACATTTAGGTAGCCACTAGTTTTATACCAGGGACATTTATGCTGTCATCGGTGTAATGCTAAGCCCTTTTAGTGTTCTACTTTGCTGTTCATGCGTTGGCTCTGATTTTTTACTTGTTGCGGCAAAATAAACAGTGAGTGTACATGGTTATGATCCCCTGGTGATATGTGGACTCTGATTCAGCTGACATACAGAGCTTTCTGTATCCGTTGCCTGGCTAGCAAAAGCGTGATTCTTGTGCCTGTTTGGCTTCAGCTCTGGAAGCCTAGTTAATAAAGAACTTTGATGGAAAATGGGGAGGCCTGAGAAACAAAGTTGGTTGCCCTTTCGTATGGCTTGATTTTTCCGAGCCAAGACGTAACCCTAGTCACATTAGAACGCAGTTTTTCCTTAAAATTTACAGAGGTTACCTTATTTTTCTATGCAGGACATGAGAATGTGCGACTTAAAATGGATAGTCTAAAATCCAAGTACAAATTACGAGTAAGCTATGCTACCGTGCAAGGCAAAAAGTTTAAAGCTACATGTATTATGATAGTTTTACTCAAATCTTCAAATGAACTAGCACTAGCAGATTTGAACTAATCTGTTCCAAAAAGAAAAAAAACAGATTTGAACTAATCGTTGGCACGACTCTCTCAGTTGCTACCTAGTACAGACGCTTTGTGTTATAGACCAGGTCCACCAAGCCCTCGGCGGCATCCTCTCGCATCTGCAAACAGCCCAAGAAGGGTTTTAGAGGAGGCCGCACCATCGATGGCGGCGGCGGCTGGCGGCGCGCGGCGAGCCCTCGCGGCACTGCGCTCCGGTTCCGCGTCGACCCTCTCCGCGAAGCTCTCCCGCCAGGCGGCGTCTCGGTCTCCTGAGCTGGCCGCCGCGTCTCTTCCGCGCGCCTCTCGAAGGCGCCTCGCGATCTCGAGGTAGCGTGCGACGCTTCTGATTTGATTCCCCCGTGGTCTATTTTTGCCCTGCACCTTGGCTGAGATTCGGTGTGCTCGTCGTGTGCAGGGTGCCTGTGGCGGCGCTCGCTGGCGTGCAGGGTTCGCTGATGCCGATGCACAGCGCCACGGCGTCAGCACTACTCACCTCCATGCTCGGGCTTAAGCCTGGCTCTTGGGGCTGGCTCTCCGAAGGTAAATTTGTGGCACTCCATTTGCTCCATTTCCGCGCCGTGAATGATGCATGCCACTGGGACTTACTTAGGGCCTATTTAGTTGCAAAAAGCAACTCCCAAATACACTATGCAAAAAGAAGATTCAAATACACTATGGAAAAGAAGATTCTCCATCACATATCAAAATGTCATAACATGCATGGAGTATTAAATGTAGATGAAATCAAAAACTAATTGCACGGTTTTGTTGTACTCTGCGAGACGAATATTTTGAGCATAATTAATCAATTTTTGGATAACTTTTTACAAATACAAACGAAATGCTACAGTAGCGCAATGATTACGAAGTGACATCTTACTACCAAATTCACCCTCCCAATTCTAACATCTAAACACCACCTTTTAGTTGGGTGCAGAGTTTGAATGAATTAATTGTACTGAATCAGATCAGAATCTGAAGCCGCTCTTTCCATCAGTTTGCTGCTTGGGCTAGCTTGTTGTTATCTATTAAATGTAGTTGTGCTATCTGAGTATGTATATAGCTCACCTGGGTCACACTCCTTTATGCCATACGGGATGGTTATTGTGGATAGGCTTGAAACCAGGGGGTGAATCAAATTGCTTGATTTTCTGCCTCTTTATTAGGGCCATCTTTGGTGGATGCAACTGAAGGACTTTGATGTAATTTGCATTCTTTTCTTAGTTCTTTGTATGCCATTTCCGAACCAAAATTACTGTCGCAAGGATTAGGATGTGAGCGTCTGACTAGCCACATGTTACTGTTTGTTTTGTCTTACTACTCCTCTAAGGATCCTGGGAACATCATTTGGCTAAGTATATATCATTGTTATGCTCTTTATTAAAATAGTTTTTATCAAAATAAATGTTTTGTTGACATTTTTCAATCTGCAAGCATCTGTTAACATCTTATTCCTTTCGGACAACTGTTATTCATGCATTAGCATAATTGCCAACCTGATTGTTTTCACTGGATATAGCACTATGCCTTGGCTATTTATTTAAGATTATTGCTGAGATCCTGAAAACAACTGTAGATCTATAAATTGTACTCAAAAGGGCGTTAAAGTGTCTACTACACTTTATACCAAATTATTGTTACAAGCATTTTGTAGTTTGGGGCTTTGGGCACAGTTTGTTGTCTGGAATACTCAAATGAAATTATCTTTTTCTTCCTATATGATTACATTTTACTCTAAATAAGCCTATGTGTTAAAGATGCAGGTTATATTGAGTGCCTCAGCAATTTATGATTTCTTTAGACCACCGTGTTTCTGTAGTGCAGCATCTGCTCGGTCACTGTTTTCTGTTTCTTAGAACGTTTCCATTCCGCCTGTCTGTCTGCTTTGTTTGTTGTTCTGATCCATTATTTCTTATGGTTTGCTTCCACAGGATTTGCTACGCCACTATAACAGGAAGGTGCTTGGGTCACAAGGGACTGTTTTTTAGTCTTTCTACTACAGGATTCCAATAACACTTGTTACATGCCTTGTGGAATACACCCTTGGACTTTTGCTGATGGAATCTGTACTAAAATTCACAACCTAAACTTATGGTCTCGTGTTCTAGTTCACTCATTTTCCATGGTATCAATCGGATTATCCATGTTGCATGTTATCTGTGACTACTTTTGTTGTTCCGAGTGTGTGATGGGATTGCATACTATCAACGATTTGTTCTCTGGAGTTCTGTCGCTTGAATCTGGTGAGAATGCCTGTTCGTGCACAAAATGCAGTTCAAGCGCGTCGTTGCAATCTAAGTTATACTAATGTGTATTCTGATCCGTACGCTCTTTACCAGATAACCGGCTGTTCTAGTAGCAATCAATAAAAATTCTTGCTCACAGATTACCATATGATTATATTAGAAGAATGCAAGTTCTATTTGCGAACGAACGATTTCATTCGCATGCCTAAACCCTAAGCGCAATGTTTACACTGTACATTTCCACTGCCCAAGTTCACTTTGAATGAACGAAGGTGTAAACAAGTGGGAAACCAACTTGGTGCCCTCTTTTGCAACGTTCCATATCCAAAATGGCATAATCATGGAACACCACACTCACGCCCCAAGGCCTCGGCGGCACCATAGCATCTGACAGCCAAACATGCTGCCTTCCGGGCAGTTCAGAGCTGGTGTTTGCTGGAAATCCCAAAATCAAAGTTCACCGCGTTGCTGGAAACAGAAGGCACCTGCCATTCATTTGTCACTTGATTCGTGTGATATAGCCATGATTGTGTCCGCATCCTTGTCTTCGCCGTCAGAATGGTCGCCTGGGTGCCACTCTTGCTCCGGTGGTTCATCGTCCTCTTGCACGCTCTGAGATAAATCGAAGAGGAGTGCCCGTATCTTCTCCCGGAGCCCTGAAACTTCTTCATGGTTGAACCATTTGCGTCCAAACTAAGAACCAGATAGCATGTTAGTATCAGGGCTCAGCATTGGAAATCAACAAAAACAATGGAGCAATCCGATTTGTACCATGCCAAGCCTCTCTTTTGTCAACCTCTGTGGCGCCTCTTGCATAAACTTGTCAATGTAATAAAGCATAAAGAGACCACAATCATACTCGTTACGCTGACGCGGCACCTGGCAGGTGAAAGTAGAAAGTAGCATTAGAAAAAGGTACACTAGATAAAACTAAAGGAAAATACGAGTTGCTGCAAAGTCATAACAAATATTTGGAGAACTATCACTGAATTCCAGGCTTCTTACCTCAACCGTTTCCCCATTTATATTTCTCAAAAGACGCTTCCATACCATCCTTGAAAATGGAACATCATAAGAAGAATCCTTCTGTAGATACCGCCACTCTGCTTCAAGGTAGCTGTGATAATATTGAAACTCATGAAAGTTGCAGCAAGACCAACAGTAGGTTAGCAGTTAGAGAAATGAAATCATAAGCTTTCTAACACGGACTACTGGTCCAATCTTGACGTCTAAGGAACTGGGCTCAAAACCAAACTCTTAGTATTGTATGAGTGGTGATTACATACCTTTCAATTATGTCAAAAAGCTTTTGACTCTTATGAAGCCCAAGAGAATCCAAGTGAAGCACAATTGGCCCTGAATCTGCCTCTTTTGTAGGCATGCAAACAATGATCAAGCTCCAGTGCACCCTAATTTGCATTATCATAGTGTAATATCCGTTATAGACGATGACATGGTATACCAGAATACTGTTTCCTAACTGTCAACCAGACTCTATCAACTATTTAGAAATATAGTTCTTGTCAAGAAGCAAATGAAAATGATTTCCCTTCCATACTGAAGTACTATTCAGAGAAGCAACTTACGTTTCATTAATCGGCAATATTATGTATGCTTTCTTAAAAATATCTACACTTCTCCACCATCTCCGTAACTTGCTCAATTTGGAGTCACGATCACCCTAAAACAGAGGTGTAGTTGTGGAATGATTAAACCAGTTTGCAAAAATGAAATGAGCTCTGTTTCCAAAGAAAAAGACATAAAAATTTTTTTGGCAAACTTGTGGATTCATCCTTCAAATTACTGAGGACGGATGAGGCTAGGTACATTGTTCACAACTAGGAAAAACTACCTTGATTCTGTGTACTATGAATTCGTCTAGTCCACATTTTATTTTACATGTGTCAATAAGGACAAAATGATAGTGCAGTAGCATCGTTACATGAATTGGATGGCGTGACGCATTAATGCTAAACTATAGTGCAACATACCCAAAAGGTGACAAATGTTTCTTGTTGGGTGGGGTACAATGGAACTATCACATTATATCAAGCTGTGGAAAGGCATGGATGTTGTATTTCTGAGTTTGGACATAATCTATAGCATGGAAACAAGAAAACCATACCAGCGTGGATAGTGCTTCTTCAAATTTGCTATAGAAATATGTGTTAAACATGTACAAGTCTTTGCGAGGTCTTGATTTCTTGAGGTACCTGGCATGGCCACAGTCAGGATGGAGCGGATAGATATCATTTATTGAAACCAGCATGGCAGATAGTACTGGAAGTTTATAAAACATGAAAGAAACAGCTCTAGTAAATGTGTGAAATTTTGTAAAGTCGCAGACACCTTCCAAGCAACATCTCAGTCATTGAACTACAGCAACTTATCAAGCAGTTTGAGGCTACCAATTATTCCCTACGGAAGCTGAGTGAAACATTAATACACTTTGCCTTTAAAACGATGCTTAGCCAGTGTTAGGTGGAATCAAAAGTCTTACATTCCAAAAACTGTAAGAAACCTCAGGAGCACAGGCATGAATGCAGTTCAGTCATGCATGCTGAAAAAAGCAGAAGATTAAAAAAAAGTACAGAAATGGAAAGTATTACTTACTGAAGGAAAAAATTTATAACAGGTGATTTTAAATATACTTCAGGTTCAAGACATTTCATGTCAGAGTAGGTCAGCTCAACAGCTTCCGGATCAGTTCTGTCGACAAATATAAGGATATCAGACTGGATGGACGTAATCACCCTATGTACATATACCTCAATAACAAAAATTGATTCCAACCTTGAAGGATAGTAGATCTTTGGCTCATCCCTGCACAAGTGCAATTTAATTAATGGAACAATCTATAGTTGCTCACCATCTTACATTATAACTGATATCAACAAAATGCAACAGGTAGAGATACTATCACTGCAAGGTTACCGTTTATTAGATATGTCAACATCAGCTGCTAATCTAGCAGGCTCTGTATCATCATCATCATCCAAGAGAACTATATCCTGAAATGGATGACAGAACTGAATTCGCACATGTAGCAATAAAAAAAATTGTGATAAAATCAATGAAGCATCGGTAATAACCTACATTAGTAGTGATTTTCTTTCTGTTTTCTTTTCTTTTCTTATTATAAAAAACTCTGGGATTTTATATCATTACATTTGTTGTTAAAATAATATTACAGATTGATAAAATAATTAAAATTGTTTGTACAACCAGCAGGAGTAAATATTAGGAAACACAGTAAATGGAAAATATAAAACTAGCACATTCACCTTTTTAACCTTAAAGGATGCTGAGGTCTTATGTTTGGCAAGGTCGCACCTGCAAATTAGAATCTTTTTCTGTCACAGGAACACATTGATTTTCTTAAAGGTACTCCCTTTCACGATCTATCAAGATGACACTTCATTATTCATATAACAATTACAACAACAAGAACCTTAAAGGATGCTGAGGTCTTATGTTTGGCAAGGTCGCACCTGCAAATTAGAATCTTTTTCTGTCACAGGAACACATTGATTTTATTAAAGGTACTCCCTTTCACGATCTATCAAGATGACACTTCATTATTCATTTAACAGTTACAACAACAAAAACAAGAAATTTCAGTTACAAGCAAGTTGGGATAGACTAGAGATGAAATCCAACAAGAGCCATAAGAAAAAGAGGGTGTAAATAGTAGAGGTAATCACTAAGTAGTAATGAACTTGAAAGATATGACAGTCTAATTGCCATAGGATTACAAACTCCATCAGGTTAATCCAATTATCCAAAGAGCTGGCCAAGCGGCACTACAACAGTACATACAGGTTAAAACACCACTGCCAAACTATTTGCCAGTAATTTGCCTGACTTGTTGATATCAAGGACTACACAACAAATATAGCACTTTGGATAAATGCACTTAACACGTGCAGATGCAATGAGATGAATGGTATAGTATTCAAATCTTCTGTTACAATACTTTTGAATACCAAACAAAAGGTCCCCTTGTCTACAAAATCAATGTAGAAAAGATAGACATGGAAACAGACCAATGTTGGTATTGCTACCAAAATTTGTTTCTATTGACTATTGAGAATCTGAGACAGTTATTGAATATGAGAGAAGATGCCAACTGCGGGACATCGTAAGTTTATTCCCGGATGGAACAAAAGAATTGCGTAAACAACAGAATTACAAGAGAAGAGGGAGGGCAAATTTGTAAATGATAAACTAATGAAAGCATGAACAATCAGAATAAACAAAGGAAATAAACAATCAAAGGGGAGATGTAAAAGGACAAACATTGGAGCAAATGATATACATCAAGTATAAAGTAAAAAATCTATAGGTGTCAAACACAAACGGATTGATGCAGAAGAACATAGGTCTTTATATAAAACTAGAAAAAGTAAACGAAAAAATAAGTGGATCAAGAAAAAGGTGTTGCATACCTCCCGTTACTACCAAAAGTGGTATTTTCTTCAAGAAATTTTCGGCGCGTGCCCTTCGAATCAACAGTGTTATTTTTGTGAGGATTTTTGGTGACGCTCCTTAAAGTTGACTGCTTTCTTCTGTCAATATCCGTGTTTAAACAATCATAATCTGTGCTCTTTGGAGGACTTAAACAAGTTTTCGGTGGATGATTCACTGAATATTTTGCTCTTTGACCGTCTTTCTTTAGGTAAGCACATTTGTTCTGGCTTAAAGATCTTCCTTCTTTATATGTTGCGCCCTTAACCTACATACAATAAGTAAAGGTAGTCACAACATCAGTATAAAGGTAAATCTTAAGAAAGAATATCTGAAAAATGTATCGTTAAAAACTTGCAGAGTTACAAAGACGCACCTGGGTATAGGTCTTTGTAGATGGAGTACAACCTGAGTTCTCAAAATATTTGTCAGCCGTATTGTCAAAGACTTCATCATCAGGGTCTGCAAAAGAAAGGTCAACAGTGTGACTGATTGCGCAAAAACAAACTTCCTTCAGACAGGATGCAAGCAAAAGGAGGATATCGGAGAAGCCAACACTAGAATGTGTTCATTTAACAACACCATAAGACGTAACAAATAAGCGGCAATCCTTACAGATCAGCTGAGCTACTCAACACAGATTCAAAGTAACATGCAGTAGGCAGATCTACAAGTTTGTACAGTTCTATGAAACTCGTGATCTGTCATTCCCAAGGAGATATAGAAGTTTATGAATACGCAGCGAAAAGGTAGGCAGCAGGTAGATTATTGACCTTTTACACAGACAAAAACCCTTATCTCATGCCTATGAAGTATGAAGCTCTAAATCCCATGTACCATTCAGTAGAGTTTTTCCATGAGCTCTACAATGTCTTCCAGTAGGATATAGTGAGATGATAGAAAGTTAGGGATTGAAAAGGAACATTTAGGGTATGTCTAAATTACTGGATTCAGTTTCTACCTTTCATGTGTCAAAATTTGCCAAACGGCAGGTAACTAAAATAAAAGCAAAATCGCATAAAACAACAACAGGACAGTATGTCTACTTGGCCTTTTTAGTGACAAGCAATTACCATAAGGAACATAACCAACAAGTCTTAAAAAAGAAACGGACCATAACCAACAAATAAATGCATAAATCTTACTGAAGGTAAAGGCATCTCCCCTGTTAGCACTAGTAGAGTTAACTTGCACTGCCTGTCTCGAAATTGCATCATCCTAAAATAATGAAAAGGGTGAGGTTGTTGCATGGGTGTAAATAAAAATATGCTAACAATAGGAGTGTACTTTATGCAAGCTAGGAAAAAAGAAACATGTAATATCTCAGTATTTCATTTCTTTTACTCCTGTTAGCCATCTTGATCATAAAGACAAAACCTTTTGTTTCAAGTCCAACCGTCCAAGCAAACATCATCATGGGAAGAAAGATGCTTATGTATCCATCCTTAATTGCAAATCGATAATATTATTGCTTAGATCTTTTATTCTGTCAATGACAAGCCAAAAATTATTATAATTGATCAGATATACAAACAAACATGACATTTCTATCCACAGTGAGGCACTTAGCCTAGCTCAGTTGATGTGTAGTAAAATGTCGTCCCCAGGTTCGATACCTCTCCAACTCCAATTTTGATGAATATTTCTTATTAGGGGCTAGAGGCTAGGTTAGCCCCCGTGTTATTTGGACGCTTAGGGACCAGGTTCTCTCTATGATACGCCTGGTCGGTGACTACCCTTGAGAATTCTAGCGAGAGTGCCACCGCGGGGGTCTGAACCGGGTGTTTGTTTCATTCTTATTGCAATGAAACAAACATCTAGTTGTTCTTACGATGATTCTCGGGTTTTTTTTCCATCCATTGTGCAGATGTAATTTCAATTGCTGAAAGAACTAAAATCCCAACTTTTGCCCAAAACCTCACACTAAATCTCAACAAACCGTGAAAATTCTGAGACATCCGAACACATGATTCATGCCGCCAAATCACCAAAGCAAATGTCCATAAACCTGATATCAGCCAGAATCCAGAACAGAAAGGGGGAAATACAACCTGAAACAAGCCCACATTTTGCTTACCTTCCTCCGCCCTGCGACTCTCCGGCGTTCAAGCTCTTTCTTCGCCCGGCCGAGGCGCGCCCGCAACTTAATGCCACCATCCGGCGTCCTCACGAGCACACCCTGCTGTGTCTTCGCTTCCCACTGCCTGATAAAGTCCCGCAATTGTTGATCGGTGCGGTCCGCAAACTCCATCGCGCGCCCGTCATCATAGCTATCGTCGTGGGCGCGCGTCGCGGTCGGGGGATGCGGCGTGAAGGGCGGAGGGAAGGAACCGACGACCTCCAACTCCGCCGCCGGGGAGCCGGAGGACGACACCGCTTGCCAATCGATGGAGATCCCACCTTTCGGCGCGGCCATTGCCGCCGCCGCCGCCGCCGCCGCCCCGGGCTGGTGGGTGGGGGACGCTTCCGTTCCGGCGATCGAAGGGGACGGGGGGAGGGTTTTTCAACAGGGGCGTGGGCTTTGTGAGGGAAGTGGAAAGACCGGAAAGTTAGGAATTAAACTCTTCCCACACAATTCGAACAGTACTGATGCGCTAGCATGATAATGTAAGGCGTAATTAAATAAAAAATAATACTGCTCGAGGGAAATGTGTTATCTCAAAGCTAATTTTTAAAAAGACTATATTAATACGTGTACAACAATTTAGATAACTACTGTGTCTATTTGATACAATAGAAATAACTAAAAAGATAGCTTTACGCGGGTTATCTATTTAGTTGTATGTGTGATAATTTTTTTACGAGCAGTCTAGTTAGTGTTGTTTTATATGGAGCGTGGGTTAAAAAAGTAGGCGAGATAATAGACAACGTCATACGTAGACAACTGTTTTCTAATGATTGTACATGTCCTTAAATATCGGTTGTTTTTGTCTAACTTACACATGGATTGTCTCTTTAAATGTAGCTCTTTCACTCCATCTTTGAGGACAGCTTTCACTCCATCTTTGACGACAGCAAGATTAGCCAAAATCACGACACGTATCCAATGAGATGCATGTCTATAGACGTATTTACAAGACATGAGGCTTAATCTCTAAATTACATAAATAAAGCCGCCATCTTTATTAAACATTCGAGATATTGATTTAGTTCTTTGATTTTACTGTATATGAAAGTTTAAATCCTCATCTCGTCATAAGATGGAGGCACCACTTACATATTCATTACTAGGTAAGTGCCCGTGCGTTGCTACGAGTATAATACATGAAGCACGGTGATAGACAAATCGCACGGCAAATTTTTATTTGAAGCTCGTAGTTTTAAAATAATTAAAAAAACATGCCATGCATCATACACAAACAAAAGTACCCACGGACAATGCTATCATATACAAACAAATAGTGTAGTCGAAAAAAAAGAAGCATGCATGTCAATATGTCCTAAAGTCCTTCTAAACAAAAAGAAGGGTATATGTGAATATGTCCCAAGCAGCTACCATAGACAGTACAAACATGGTCCATTATCTTGTTTCCCCCTCCTGCAATATTGCAAAAATCATACGGCGGTTGCATCGAATCAACTTCAAATTTTACAAATTCCAGTCGAAAGTTAGATTGACTTGAAAGGCCACATTATGATAATCTCAAAACTTATTTAACCTTATTTTTATACCAACACAAAGTCATAATAATTTCTCATAAGAGCAACTCCAACAAATTATGAAAACTAATGCATCCACTTTTCCTTTTTTCAATCCCATTTATTCCACCTCCATTTCCTTTTACAAAGGGATTCACCCTCTCATTTTCTTAAACCCTCTTTCCTTCATTTTCTTCTCTCTAACACAATCACCAATGCCCCCTAATGCAGGATGCGTCGCGATGTCCTTGCCGAGGTCCGGCCAAACACGCGATCCCTTCACTCCTCTAACCACCCCAAGGCTGAGCTCGCTACGCACGTAGCCCATTTGAGCGCTGCCACCCTAATCAAAGTCGTCGAGCTATTCTTGCCCGGCGTCGTTGCGCGGAGCTCGTCGCTGTAGAAAATCTCAAGTCATAAATAAAATCCATCGAGTCGAGTCAAGCCAACTCGCGAGTTTCAAACTTTCGGTGCAGCCCTAGTGCCAGCACAGCTTGCGCGTATAGCCTGTGGCCAAGCGCTGGCACAACTTGTGCGTCTAGCTTGTGCTGAAGCCATGAAGGCAATGTAAAAGTTAAAAAAAAAAGATTAGCTTATCATAGGTGCAACCATGTACTAGTTTGAACAAAATGAGGAAAAAATTATTGGAGCACCTGTCTTTAATATTATAAAAAATTATTCCCGGATCTTCTTAGATTAGTTCCAGAAGAATAGATTTCTCGATGTGTTTAAGTTGCTCTTAGTCTTACTTTCAACTTGCATTATTCTTGTATTGAGAAATTTAACTTGATTGATTCATGATTTTTTGATCCACGAGCTTAGTTGATTTAAAATTACTGTCAGACTATCGAAACCAGAGTTATTTTAATTTAAAATTTTCGGTCAAGCCTAAACTACAATGAAGAGCGTTCTTTCTGAATCCGAATCTCCTCTACCCAAAACCTCACAACCATCATCTTGACACGGCCCCTCCATCCAAAGACAGGTGCTACAAAATTGTCCATGTTGTATGCAAGAAATTCCTGTCTAGAGAAAATCAATTAGAGACATGAAATAGAATGCAAAGCCATCAGTGTTTAATGATAATATGCAATACAAGATAAATTGCAAATGACATCTTGAAGACATGTTTTGATAAACCCAAGGTATTAACATGTTATACACGAAAAACAAAGGCATGTTTAAACTAATTTATCCTACTAAAACCTTGAACTAAAAATATAGGACAGTGATTCCTAATTGAAGTCCGCCTGCACTCAAAGTACTGAGACTAAAATTGGTTAGGCATTATTTTCTCCATGCAAATGAATAATTCTCTGTATTAATGCGTGACAATAGGGCACCAAGCACCAGCAGCAAAATATTCAGATCATAGTCTATTTTCGCTCAGAGCAAAGATGACAGAATTTGAGAAGAGAACTGAAAACCTACTGAAACATTCAGACAATAGAGAAATGTTCCCTTTAAGAAAAATGAGGCAATGGAACCAATACAGAAAAATGAGGCATTCAAAAGGCAATTAAAATGGGACTTTTCAACAAACATAGGACTCAAACTACATGTAGATTAGTCCTCCTTTGTTATAGTTCTAAATGTTCCCTTTAAGAAAAAAAAGAATGTAAGACACAGCTATGGCCAACTGGTGACAAACAAGATATACATGGTAGATGCCAATATTCTGATGATTCATTTGCCAGCAATACAGATAGTTAAGCTACGAAATTAAGAAGAAAAGTGATGAGGCAAAAAACACATAATGATCCAGTATGATTATTTTGCACAAAACTGACCTGAAACCTGTATGAGTCATGCAACCGAATCGTGCTTGTAGTCCTGTACCAAGCTTCCCTTCCTTTCTATAATTGTGACATTTCAACTGTTTATGCTTGTGCTGTGATAGGGAATGAGAATTACACTGTTAGCTATATCATAATATTATAAGCGCATACACCCAGCCACATATGGTTGACTGAAAACTGTACTTAATAATATATAGCATATGGCCCCAGCGCTAACAAAAATAATAGACAACCTCCATGATCAGTCATGCTTGGACTCTTTACTTTGTTACACAGCCACCATTGCCCGCCTGTTAACTGAAGTGAACCACTCTTGGCCACTGTCTTGGTACTCTTGTTTAATTTGAAACCCTGAGCACCATATCCAAAGCCACATCAATTTAAAAGAGTAAAGTAGATCAGCTAAAGAGCACTTAAAAATCGTTGGCATTTTTTTCTCAAACGTTAAGGACAGTTCCTCTTTACTTTTTTTCCCTCAAACATTAGGAGAGCTGTTGTTTGCCCTTTTTTCCCTCAAACATTAATAGTGCTGCTCTTTGAACTTCTTTTTCATCGAACCTGAACGTAACCTAGATCTAGTTTTTTGCATGAAGAAAAACAAAGCCACAAAAATAAGTTTATAAAAAAACCACGAAAATATCTCCGAATGGTCGTCTAGATCAGGGACGCCATTTCATTGTTTGTTTTAAAGGCACAAAAAAACTCCCCAAGTGACCATAATGCAATGATTCGTTCCCCAAAATGCAAGAAGAAATATATTCATATACTGCTCATTCTGTACCTCGACGAAGCAGTCATGGAAGACCAGCCTGAGAAGCTTGCCGGGAATGGAGGGGTCCAAGGGACCAGGGTAGAGGCCGACCTGACCACGTCCCTCACCGCCACCTCCACGCCCGGGCATGACTGCCGGTAGACTGCTGCGGAGCCAGTGGCGGTTGTGAAGCTGTTGATGGGGACTGTTTCGGAGCCAGTGGCGGTCGTCGGCCAGTTGAAGGTGACGGCCTCGGCGCCGCCGCCGACGAGGGTAGTGACAGCGTCGGAGTCGGCCGTGGCAGGCGATTGTGACTGCCTTGGCGCCGGAGCCACGGGCGGGGTCGGTTTCGGAGCCGACCGCGGCGCGGCTGGGACAGGCGAGCCAGGCGGCGGCACTGGAGCCGGCCTCGGAGACGGAGATGGTTTCCCGGCTTGCGCCGTCGGTGAACGCGACTGCCTCAGGGCTGGCGTCGTGGGCGCTGGGGTGAGGACGCCCTTCCAGTCGACGCCGACGGAGGCCGCGACACACTCTGCGCCGGCGACAGAGCCAGGGATGCCGGCTGCCCGGCGGCGAGCGCCAGCAGCCGGGGGGCGTTCTTTCCTGCAGGCGTAGGGGATTGGGATCCAATCCCCAAGCGGCGGCGCACTCTGCGCCGGCGACAGAGCCAGGGATGCCGGCTGCCCGGCGGCGAGCGCCAGCAGCCGGGGGGCGTTCTTTCCTGCAGGCGTAGGGGATTGGGATCCGATCCCCAAGCGGCGAAGGGGGCGTGGGTTGGGATCCAGCCGGCGACGGAGGGCGGGGGTAGGGATCCAGTCATCCAGGCGGCGGCGGCAGTTTCGATTCGACGTGGGGGGAGTAGCGGGCGTAGGGGAGGGGAAGCGCGGGGGCGTCGCGGGGGCTCCGATCCACCCGCGCCTGCCCTGCTCCGATCCGCCACGAACCGAGCGTAGGAAGCTGGCTCCCGAACTCCAGCGCCGGACGGACCGCCGAGCTCGCGTCCCAAGCAGCGGCGGCGGAGGGGGAGTAGGAGGTCGGGATCTAGGCGGTGGCGGAAGGCGTAGGGGTCGGTATCGTAACATCCCGAAATTTCGTAGTAAATTGTTGAATGCAAAAATTCCGAGTTTTAAAAATTTTTGGTAAATTGTTGTGCATGATAACAAACATATAAGATTGTCTTCTTTTTCTCCCTTTATTCCTATTTAAATTTAAATTTAAAATTGAATTGAAGTGCTAAGGAT
>OAMR01000603.1:646084-658796 GCA_900205405.1 Echinochloa crus-galli | reverse complement strand
CAATAATCCCTAGTACCTGTCTCTTATACACTCCTCCTTGGCCTTCCTTTTATAGCACTTCCAAGGTCGGTTTGGCAGGTAGGGTACCGGCCAAGGCAGCTGGAGGCGGTTTCCGGCCGTTTCGGCCAGGGGGGCCAGTTCGGCCGAAGCCCCCTGTTCGGCCGAACGGAGGATCCACCGCCTTGGCCTCCTACGGCCAAGATGCACCCCCTGGAGTCGGTTTGGGACTTGGGGGCGGTTCGGCCGAACCGCCTGTTCGGCCGAACGGGCCCAGTGGCCCAAGCCCTCTCCCCTGCGCCGCCTTTGCTCTGTGGATCTCCTGGGCCGGCCTTCTGTTGCTTGGATCTTGTTCTGTGGGCCCAGAATTGATGTGGCGGTGCTCCGGGATGACTTGGCATGGCCCGTGATGAGTTGGCGGTCGTCCATGTGTCACTTGATGTCGTCGTTGAGTTGTCGCTGACGTGGACGGCTCCCGCCGGCCTGTACGGCTAAGGGGGATAACCGGCCGAATATGTCGTTCGCCCGTTTCTGTCATTTTCGACCCCAATAGCACGTATTTGTAAACATTGTACCTGCAAACACGACACTCACCAAAACTCGTGAAACTTTATTAGAAATAAACCTAAGTGCAAGGAATGTTGCATAGTCTCTCATTTATTCCCGAGTATTGGTGGTCGAATTTGGGTTGTAACGACCGCCAACAAGGATCCCCCAGTGTAGAGTTGGTGGCACCCCTTCTCATCCCTTTCTGTGTGGCATAGGTTCCATTGTCCCAAAGCTAAGACATTAGAGTTAACCCAGATCTGCTAGTGCTGGCTTTATAGCCGCTGTATCTCTAAGCTAGAGTGACATAGGTAGATAAAGTATCCAGGAGTCATCTATCTCTTCTCGTTGTCCTCCCAGCTATCTATCTCTTCTCTCCCTTACCTGAGTATCCCTTGAGCTGTGTGTCCGGTATAACCACTCCTTGGGAATTGATGGCCACACAAACTTGGAGTGTGTCTAGTCGTGTACCCTTCTCTGATAGTCTCGAATATCTGTTCAGTAGTATTCTTGCCAAAGCTTCCCTGCGGAAATATAAATTACTATACCTCGGGATACTCCCAGGTGAAGTGCTACAGTGGTGATTCTGTGCGCTTGCAGAATATTTATATATTTTACTAAGCCATAAGGAAAACCACTGAAACACTCCTTACCCCAGTACCAGGATTCTCCTTTCCAATTGATTTGCACACAAACAAAACTCAATGCAGCAAGCATGAATGCAACATAAATGTTTCTAACCTTATATTTAATTTTAATTCTCAGAAATAATTCATTTTTCCTATATTAATTATGGACACTTTCAATAAAAAGTAAATTAATTACTAAATTATGAAATTTTAAAATAGTGCAAATTTTGGGGTGTTACAACTCCTTGCACCATTACTGGGATTCACAATCCTGATAGTGGACTGTAAGAAGTGTCAATAAGCATTTCTGGCGCCGTTGCCGGGGAAGCATTTAGCAGAAGACTGCATACGAGATATGCCTAAGTGACTGGAGTTCAGACGTGTGCTCTTCTCTGTCTCTTATACACATCTATATATTATATATATATAATATATATATATAGGGAACTGATATTCAACAACATGGGTGTTGAATAATATTCCACGCACGGCGGCGCCGCCCGCCGCACCGGCGAGGAATTAAAAACGTACCCAGCCACATCATAGCAATGACGTACAACAATTAATCCCCACCAAAATACTGCTCCACATCCTATAGGAGTAAATCTATATGTCACCTGGAAGTAATATTCCTTTTTATGGTCCACCCGCATGCACCGGTGCTAATTCCGTCACTATTTGAAAAACCCTCATTGATTGCTTCATTAATGACCTGATTTTTTTTCTTTCCAAATCCCTAGAGCGGCAGCGCCTACTCCTCAACACCCAGGTCGGGTGACACTAATTGCTGACATTAATTAGCTAGAGACTACTCAGTTCATGCGCTAGCTGCCCAATATCATTGTTCCGTCGCCACTGCTGAGGAAAATGTCCGGGGGCCTAGGCTGGGTTAGCCTTCCCGCACAACCGGAAGCCATTTCTGCTGAAGGTCCACGGCGCTACCATGGAGCTCGAGCCGCAGTGGATGGCACCAACCCCTACGATGACGTAGATCCGTAACACAATGATGGCTACTGCACGGTGAGGTCCATGCACGGATGCTTGGCCGCTCTTGTTTAACGTCGCGGCCCATGACTAGTCAGTTCATGCGTCGCGGCCACTTCCAAAAAAATGATTCTTTTGCCTTTCTTGCTTTCTTCGTATGTTTAGGTCGATGGACATGGTGGTCTCTTGCAGGCTCTCGCTACTGAGGAAGTGGATGCTGGTTGGACACGCATGCGAGACGGGACAGACACGCGGCGCTCCGGTTGTTCGGCACCGACGACACGCCGCTTCCAAGTGGCGCCTGCTCCAGAAGGAATGGCGTCCATATCGACGTGTTGGTTCCGCCCCATCGACGTGCTGGAACTTTTTTTTTTGATTCATGTTTAATTTGTTTTTCCATCCTACTCCTCCGAAAAATCATTCACTACTAGAGAAACCATCGAACGTAGAATAACTACTTTCAATTTTAAATTATCAGGAAACAACTTAGCTTATAATTAGAAATGGATCTGATCTCTGGAAAAAAAAAACATAATTCAAGATAGCAATTTTGTCAGGATTTTCAGGGCTGATTTCAATTTTTTTAGAATGATTTCAGTTAGGCCTAATCAAAGACTGAATTCCTAGCTAGAAATTGCATCTCACTAGTTCTTGGCAGCCCCTCATAGTATTATTAAGTGTGCATTTATTTGGAGTAGTTGCTGTTCTTTCGTTGCCCAAGAGATCTCTAGGTTCCTGACGTCAGCTAGGTACCCATATCATCATCAACAAGCTCATGCTTGGTATAATGTGGCACGCTCTTCATCAGTACCTGGTGGAGCCGGAATGCGACAATCTGTTATAGTTTCTAAAACTATAAGAGAGACCTATAAGATTTGTGAACAATGTTACTCTCACTACATCGTATGGAAAAATGGTCAACATGAAAGTTGTAGATCTTCACAGGTCATGAAACTTTGTAGTTGACAACGTAAAGTGGGTTCCTTGTTATCTATTATTAAAATAACTAGACAAAGCAAGACCCCACATCATAATGTAAAAGGTATAAGTGTGCCTTGCTAAAAAACCAATCCACCTGACATACTATGCGCCCGAAAAAGAATGATGCTATGGGATTCTTAATACAGATCAAGAGTGGATTAAAGAGACGCATATGCCTATAGTTTGTTGTCACACCCGGCCCAGATTGTATGGCCTAGTAGTGGCCTGTAAGTGCGGAATGCACATATTTAGTGCCACCAGTGTGGAGCCAGTTCAACAGATTTTGATTTGAAGTCGTTTAGGGCCTCAAACAAGCAATTTAAACTCGGTCTGGTATAATATGATAGGAGTCGGAACGCTATGCACTCACAAGTGACAATGAGGTGCAGTGGTAGGGGAGTGCTCGCGCGAGGGAGAGGTCACTTGTTCGAATCACGCCGGCTGCGTAGCGCGCGAACTTTGCGCGAAAAAATGGCTTGAGTGGCCGGTGGCCTCCCCAAATGAAAATAAATTTTTTTCCCTATTGTTTTCGTATTTTTTTGGGTTTATTTCGGAAGCAGGAAATCACAAACAGTTGAGAAAATGAACCGTTTGTGATGGGAGCATCGTTTGTGATGCCCGAGCATCACAAACGGAACATCACAATTGGCCTTTGGGAACCGTTTGTGATCTTGGTATGTGGAGTAGTGATTCGCACTTGTATTGTGCAGGTTATATGCTAAAAGAATTTTGAAAAACAGTTTTTCGTACACCACTTGATGCAGGGATTACTATTTGATTCGCACCTGTTCTGCTGGAATCCTTATTGGTGAGTGTTTGATGATTTGTATGTGTAAAGGACATATCGGCCGCTCTTTCTTATTTTTATCTGAGGAAATAATGAACTTTACGGATGTCAATCTGAATTTCATGAATATATTACTCTTGTCTTGATAAAATTACTTCTCTAGCTGCTTTACTATGGAGAAATTACTTCCCATTAGGAAAAGATGGTCATTACACATTGTCCTTTAAAGTAGTATTAGTATTTTGGTCCAAGATATTTTGAACACATGCTGGTGTTTCTGCAATTTACAGTAGTATTTTTGTTCATAACCAAGTACTTCAATTTAAAATGGATAGAAAGTACTATCTTTTTCTACTAAAATTACTCCTCAATTCATGTCTAGTTATTCCTTTCATATGGTTTAATTTTTGTTGTCAAATTACTCCATGTCTAACTGCAATTGATTGCACCTAGACTACATGCACAATACGCTGATTTTTGCACTCATAATTTCACGCATGGCTGTCCCTTGCATGCGCACATTTAATATGAGTATCTATCTCTGGAATCATGTTTCAATGTTGCAGGCATGCAGCTAGCCAATTAATTGCGCCCTGAAATCCCTCTCTTGCTTCAAAAAGCTTCAGTAATTAACTGCAATGGAGCTCTCCTCTAGGCTCACGCTATCACGCACTCCATACAAAACAAAAAGGTCATGCATCCAGCATGCATTTGACGGACTTTAGATGATTACACCAAAGGAGAAAAAATTAAAAAAGGAAGTATTTTTCATAATTGAGTTCATAGAAAATTACCCATCCTATCAACTAAACAATACTTCCGTCAATTAGTTGGAGTAATCTTTATAGAACAAGGAGTAATATTTATCGTAGATGCAAAATCGTCCATACTCACTGGCTAATCTTCATGTTTCCATGACTAATCTTTATAGAACAATGAGTAATATTCATCATATACTTTGTGGTCAGGCAAAATTACTCCCTACTCATCAATTAATCTCCATATTTCGGTAACTTTTTACTCCCATGCATGGACGAGCAGTAAAACAAAGGAAAAAAATACGTCATACGTGACCGAATCATACATTATGCCAACCATTCGGAAAAAAATGACGCAAAATCTGTTATCAAAGCAATTTATTATGACTTTAATGGCGGGTGGAACAACTCAGAATTAAACTCCCTATGGAATACTCATGGCATAGTACTTTTACTCCTACACACGAAAAGGAAGTAAAAAGGTGCTAAATTAATGCTATATATATATATTATCATAATCATGAGCAGCCTGGAGGAAAGATCGTCGTCATGAAGGGAAAAGAAAATCAAATGTGACGGACGAACGATGCTGCATCACTGTAATTCCGTCTCAAATTGTCGGTGATGGCGAAGAAAAATGAAGGTATGTGAGATAGTCTAGCTCCTAGACTTTAAATTTCGAGCTTTATCCTTTAAATTTTTGCATTATCCACTGCATGTTTGCTTTGAATCACCCAATTTAGAAATTCATGCATTTTATCTCCCTATTTTTTTTCCAACCCACTGCATGTTTCTCATTCTTGCATTTGCATTCATTCGCCCCATCACCATTTTGCAAAAACAAAAAAGAATAAAAAAATAAAAAAGTAAGAAAAAATTTAAAGAAAAAAAACAAAATAAATATACAGCGACCACCGGTTTTAGGCCAAGGTGTTTGTATGTATGAAAGCCTTGATTCAAGGCTAGTGGCCAAACTTCACCTGCCCTGGCCAATTTTCGCTTGTTCTTTGCGCTTTGCGCAAGAGAGGAGACGTACTCTACGCCTCCGCTCCTTTGCCGCTCCACTAGCCTGGTTTGGAACCCATTGTTGCAACATATTGTCTACACCCAAACTAGCACCACGGCATCCCACTAGTTGGCATGTTTTAGAGCCGATCCCCATTGCCACACCCACGACCGTGTACCCATACACGGAAACAACAATATGAAGAAGGACTCAGCCAACTGCGTGGAGTACGTCACGTCGGTGTAGTGCCATCACCATTGCACCGATTCACAAAGCCTTCATCATCAGATGCCAACGGTAGGCATGCTCAGGTATGTGAAAAGGTTTTTGCTTTTTACCTAATAAACTAAAGCAAAGTCCACCGGTTTCCATATGCTAATCTTCATGTGAATATTTCTTGATGCTTTCATGCTCTCTCTATCTATTTTTGTTTGCTCTGGTTTGAATGTGATCGCGCAATTTCATTCATAAGCTCTTTAAATTAAGCATGGTGCTTAGGTTAATTAGCTTGCTTTAATCAAATTTAACATGGTGTCAAGTTTGATTAATGAACCTTTAGAGCAATACTTTTATAGATATTGGTTGCATGTGTGGACTAAGCCCTGGGGTGGAATAATGTTCCTAGGTATGCACACTTTCTAGTACAATTACAAATAACCCGGAACAGGAAGTTGCATCGTCCGAGGCATCCTCTCCAGATCGGATGATGACAAGAACAATCAAAGGAAGGTGAAGTTCTGCTTACGGACTTAAAACATGAGCTCTCGCCGCGAGGTAAACCGATATGTATCCCATATTTCCCTTTCCAAAATTTACATTTCATCACTGCATTTGCATATTTCCCTTTCCAAATGTGAGTCACCAATGCATTAGAATTAAGAGAGAGCAAAGAGGATATTTTTGTGGTGCAAAGGCAGGTCAGGACGATCTCTCTAGCTCGGCCGAACCTACCCTATGCCCGAATGTGCACTAACCTACAGGGTTATGTCAAGGAAAGAACAGACGAGTACAGTTGGCCAAGTACACCATTCATTTCTAAATCCTTTCGTCTTGTGCCAAATACTCCATCCGCAACATCCTGTCACCTAGCACTCAAAGCAATGCACACCCATCCATCCAGAGCCAAATTTCGTGCAAACTCCATGTTTGGTTAGTTCGTCCAAGGATTTCACCCTTGACCGATCATAACCTACACCTTCTACCACAAAATTTGCCCCAGCCAGCACAAAAGCATGATGTCCACCACTCCACATGCCCGCACACTTCATTCCATCACAACCATGGCGGCATGGGAGTGATGTGATCTCATTGATCCTTTGGTCACTTCATCCTGTCCACACAATCCACCAAAGTTCCCATGTTTTAGTGCTGGACAACTCGTAAGTCGAGGCCGACAGGCTGAACACCCCCATGGGTGGTTCGTTCGAACCATGGTGTCCAGCTGAGTTCCTCCTCGCACTTTCCTATGGGTGACACTCTGGATGCATGGAGGAAGCTTGATCCAGTCAGGTTTGCACTTGTATATTCCTTGAGTACATTTCTCTCTATTCTATGCAATGTTTGATTTATTTGCATGATTAAAAAAACAGAAAAACAACAAAAATATTTCCCTTCTCCTGATCATTATGCTGCTTCTTGAAAATGGTTTGTGGAGGTTACATCCCTGTAAGAATGACAAACACCATGTAACTAAATGCTGAACTTGATTCTATAGTCCCTCGGGTATTGTCGTTCTAACATTTTGCAGGCATCATCTCGTGGTCTCTATTCCTAAAGACGATCAAGCACACTCGGTACACGAGCATTGGTGAGGCTAGGGACACTCCCCTACTTCATCACATGTTTCGGCACCGATGAAGGCCAACTCAGAGATCACTGACACCGATGTTCCAAGCCAAGCTTGGGGGAGGACTCTCACGAGGTAAGTCCCAACCGTATCATTACAAGCTACATCTCTGATCTGGTTTTGCTTTCATTTTAGTTTGAATAATAAAAATACCAAAAATATTTGCTTTCGAATAAATAACTCCCAAGTATGCATGGAATGAATCATATGCCTCTCACCTTGGAAATGATGAATAGTTGCTCTGTCATATATCTTGCAAGTACCTTGTTCACAACTTGTTACTCTATTGGTGCTTAAGTTATTTGGCATGACTGAAAAATGAACCTAAAAACCTTGTGGGAGCACATGCTTTATTTCAAGTCTAAGTTGTTGTGAGGAATGATATAGTGAGACTTTGGTTGAGTTCTTGCTTTTGCTTTTAGTATGGTGAAAATCCCGGATGAATTTATTTCAAAAAAAAAGTATGAAGTTCCTCATTGGTCAAAAATCCCCACCAAAGCCATATGCTGCTTGTCATCTTAGTGAGCTTTGTCAAATTATTGTGACCTTTGGGTGAAACTTTCATGCTTTAAAGATCGAGATTCACATACACACCACCTCTCACTTGCAATTCCTACACTGGGAGTTAGCAAACATTTCTATCATCCATCCACAAAATAAATGCTCCATGTTCTATGATCTTCCTCTCCAAATATCCTTGAATAGAGGCATGGGCTATGCAAAAAGATGAGAAAAAAAACATGCCAAAGAGCATGGCAAAAAGAAAGGAAACAAGAAAAGCATGGCAAAAAGAAATAAGAAAAGCATGCCAAGTGGCATGGCAAAAAAAAAGATAGCCCATGTTCTCGAAAAATAAATCAAGGAGAGGAAGAATCATCCCAAGGAGTTCCACCATATTTCACTCCACATATTCCACACACTTGCACTTCTCGATCTAAAGGTGTGATTTGGTTCCGCAAAGATCCGGTTTTTGACTTAGCAAAAATATAAGATGCAAGTATGCCTTCATCCTCTGTCCCTGAGCCACACAAAAAGCTTTGTTAGATTTTAGGATGAAAGAAGGGGCAAGCCTTTGGTGAGGATTCAAATACCACTTGAGCGATTGAGCGTGCCAATTGAGGAACAAAATTTAAATTTTCAAAACTTGTGAAAAACTCCGAGATAGGATCCTGAAAAGAGTAGGAGTGGAATGAAATTGAGTCAATCTGTTCAACCTTTCAACCGCTTAAGACAAGGAGATTGCTATACGCCCCATAGGTAAAAAGGTATGTGATTACTTTGCCAATAATTCAAGTATTATAAAGTACTAGTTGTGTATAAAAATTACCTGTAAGATACTGACATTGTAGCAACTCCTGATCCACTGAGCCTAAGTTTCTATCTTTGCTCGAGGACGAGCAAAGGTCTAAGCTTTGGGGAGCTTGTTGGCGGTCGTTACGGCCTAATTTTGGCCGATTTTCACCGCCAAAGTCTCGGTAAATGAAAGGCTTATAGACATAGTTCCATGCATTTCTAGGCTTATACTGACTATTTCCACGAGTCTTGGTGTCAGTCCACTTGTAAGGTAAACACACCAAGCCAAGGAGTTCTCTCATTCCACTTGTTCTAGTAGAGTTAGGATAGTTTAGTTGGGAGTTAGAGTTGAGTCGAGCTTTGCCTCGGAGGTTCCGGAGTCGTCTTCAGAAGCTCTGGTATAAGCTCTTGTATCTTTTACCTTTTCCTTTTGCAAGACATTGAGTATCAATATAGTTATCTTTATCACTTTGCCTTTGTCATTTATATCTTGCTTCTACTTTATCCTAGTTGCAAATATATCTTGTTTAGACTATAGTCAGTTATAGTTCTAGTGCTTGTAGTCTTGTTTAAGTCTTTGTCTTGGCTGGTTCTTCGATCTTGCTTGATACTGGAGGTGAATAGTCATGAAGAGTATTGACGAGGTTGCTTGATCTTGCTAGCAGAGTAAGTAGTTGTTGACTAGTGTAGGAGTGGTTCCTAGACTAGCCGTCGCAACGGACGTGGTAGCCGTGAGGTGGAGACAGCCCTTTCGGTCTTCGTAGCCCATCATGTTAGTTCCGGTCCGTAGGATTCCCCAGTTGGGAAATAGTGGCACCCCTTCTCATCCCTTTCCGTGTGTCACCGGTTCCCTTGTCCTGAGGCTAAGACAATAGAGTTAACCCAGATCTACTAGTGCTGGTTATGTAGCCGCTGTATCTCTAAGCTAGAGTGACATAGGTAGATAAAGTATCCAGGAGTCCTCTATCTCTTCTCGTTGTCCTCCCAGCTATCTATCTCTTCTCTCCCTTACCAGAGTATCCCTTGAGCTGTGTGTCCGGTATATCCACTCCTATCCAATACTGTTATCCCCCTGTCTTGTCTAGTCGTGTACCCTTCTCTGATAGTCTCGAATATCTGTTTACTAGTATTCTTGCCAAAGCTTCCCTGCGGAAATATAAATTACGATACCTCGGGATACTCCCAGGTGAAGTGCTACAGCGGTGATTCTGTACACTTGCAGAATATTTTTATATTTTACTAAGCTATAAGGAAAACCACTGAAAACCACTGAACACTCCTTACCCCAGTACCAGGATTCTCAATTCTGATATTGGATCGTAAGAAGTGCCAACAAGCATTTCTGGCGCCGTTGCCGGGGAAGCATTTGGCTAGATTACTTTTGAACTTTTATCTTGAGCTATCTTATTTGAGTACCGCTACTCAAGCGGGTTTATCCCTGCTCTGTTGTTTGGTCGGAACAGAGTAGTGCATGACTGGTTTCCAACTACCGTCAAACTTCCAAGAAAATCCTGAGTCTCTTGTGAGGAAAGTGCGACCCCGTGTTATACCTCCTCAGAAGCAAACTCACTCCGACGAACCCAGTCCTTCCCGTCGTGATCCCAGCTTCATCGAGGATGGCCGGCAAGACGATCCGCGAGTTCTCCGCTCCATCCAGCGAGAACGTGCGTACCAGACCAGCTCCGCCAGTCGGAGATGGCAACTTCGAGCTGAAGCCAACCCTCATCAACATGGTGCAGGCTAGCCCGTTCTGCGGCAAGCCACATGAAGATGCCAATGCTCATCTCCAGCATTTCCTGCAGATTTGCAACACCTTCACCATATACAGAGTAAGTATTGATGCCATTCGCCTTCGCTTATTTCCATTCTCATTACTAGGCAAGGCAAAATAATGGTTTTATGCTAACCGCGAAGCTATAGACACTTGGAATAAATGCACTAGTGCTTTCTTGCTAAAGTTCTTTCCGGTTGGGAAAACCAACGCCCTCGGGAACAAAATAGCTAGTTTTCAGCAGTTAAAAGATGAAACAGTCCCGGAGGCATGGGATCGTCTCCAGGACTATATTTCTGCTTGTCCTCACCATGTTATGCAGAGTTGGTTCATAATCCAAACATTCTATCACGGGCTGAGAAGCTCTGCCCGTGAGTATTTGGATGCTGCTGCTGGAGGCTCGTTCTTTTCTCTTGAGGAGAGGCGTGCGAAGGCCCTCATAGAGAAGATGGTCGGGAACCAAGGTTGGTCCGACGACCGAACTCAACCGAAGACCCGAGGAGTTCATCAAGTTGAAGCTCTGGACATGCTCGCTGTCATGATGGACCTCCTGATGAAGAAAATGGAGGCCCCTGCTCAAGAAATGGTGCAAGCCATGGACGCTCGCATGACCTGTGAAGTCTGTGGCAACACTGGCCATTCAGGGAATGACTGCCCCGAAACACGAGAAGATGTCCACTACGTCAGCAACTCCAACAATAATGGGTACCGACCGAACAACTACGTCAATCAATGCTGGAATTCGCGCCCAAACCTCCCTTTTGAGAGGCTTCAACAAGGTAACAATTTCAATTTCAGTAATTTCAATAATAAGCCATCTCTTAGAGATCTTGTGTTTGGCCAGATGAAAATAACTGAAAATATTAATAAAAAGCTTGCTGCTAATGATAAAACTCTGGAAAACATAGACTCTAGGATGGAATCATTTTCTTCTGCTATGAAAAATCAACTGAGCTTAAATAAAATGATAGAAACTCAAGTTGCTCAGTTGGCTACTGCTGTTCCTGTCACTGAATCGGGGAAGATTCCAGGGCAACCCGAACCTTCCATCGAAACAGTAAAAGCTGTCACTACAAGGCATGGTAAGATGTCTCGTAGTGTGTTCCGTACTAACCATGCAGGGAAAGTCGCACGAATCCATGTGCTGATGCCAAGATGGACTTACCTACCAAGAGCTGCAAAAAGGGTGATCATCAAGACCTCTCCGGACAGGAAGGAGGATCCCGGAGTACCCATCATTCAGTGCTCGATCTGGAATCGTCACATTGATGATGCACTATGTGATCTGGGGGCCAGCGTAAACATCATGTCTAAGGTATTATTTAAGGAATTACGCTACCTGTTGGCACTTCTTACGATCCAATATCAGAATTGGGGAATCCCGGTACTGGATGCAAGAAGTGTTCAGTGGTTTTCCTTATGGCTTAGTAAAATATATAAATATTCTGCAAGCGCACAGAATCACCGCTGTAGCACTTCACCTGGGAGTATCCCGAGGTATCGTAATTTATATTTCCGCAGGGAAGCTTTGGCAAGAGTACTGTTGAACAGATATTCGAGACTATCAGAGAGGGGTACACGACTAAACAAGACAGGGGATAAACGGGATTTGGATAGGAGTGGATATACCGGACACACAGCTCAAGGGATACTCGGGTAGATGAGAGAAGGTATAGATAGTTGAGAGGACAAGAGAAGACGATAAAGGATTCCTGGGTACTCTATCTATCTAGGCCAAGTGGCTAGAGATACAGCGGCTAAAGAGCCAGCACTAAAAGGTCCGGAATAAGTCTATTGCCTTCCTTGGGGACTACAGGGCCCTCGACACGCAGAAAGGGATGAGAAGGGGTGCCGACTACCCTGAACCTTGGGTCCTAGGACACCGGAACTAACGTGATGGGCTACAAAGACCGAGAGGGCTGTCACCACCTCACGGCTACCACCTCCGTTGCGACGGGCGGATTCTGAGCTAGTCTCAAGTACAGGCACCACGCCTAAACTAGTCGACTAATACTTATCTACTGCAGACAGATAAGCAAACAAGCTAAGCAGCTACTCATGGCATTGTTTAGCCGTCTTTGAGGTTCCCGAGATGGCATAGCTTCAGAATCGAT
>OAMR01000603.1:581794-606827 GCA_900205405.1 Echinochloa crus-galli | reverse complement strand
GTTAGCTTTATTACCTCGGTGGTCGGCAGGGCTCGTTTGTGGTTGAGGATGTCCTCAAGGTACTTGGCGTAGGGCTCTCGGAAATACCGTCATAGCCACCCACTTGTGCATAAAGCGCAGAGTGGGGTTATGGATACTGTTCATGCGGGGTGCATGGCAGTTGGTATTTCCGGAAATCCTCTTCCAGAATGCGACCCGATCAAACCTTTTCAAAGCTCTGCTTGGCTCTAAAGAGCAACGACTTGAAAAACCAAGAGCCAAGCTAAAATCCCTCCAAGAGCAGAAGAACTCTTGGTTGAAAAATCTTAAGCGAATCCCCCCATTTTCGGAAACCAGTGTGGAAAGAAACTCGAGCGTGAGTAAGTACGAACCTGGCTCGTTGATCTCCCAGAAGTTCTCCCAGCCGACGGCATGGAAGATCTCTGGGAACTCCTCGTCCATCCCCGTCCTTTTCAGTAGGTCCTGATCGAACACACGGGTGTGCTCGAATTCCTTCAGCCTGAGCTCGTTGAAGGTGCTTCTCTCCCGGTCCGTCCGGAGAACAATGTCGTTCTCGCTCAGGAGCTGCCTGGCTTGGGGTACAGCAGAGCCTCCACCCAAGCCAGCTGCTCCAGCCACATCCTCGTCCATCCGGCTCGAGCAACGGGACGGGGCTGGGGAACTAGCCCATGCCTCTACTTCACAGATATTGGAGAGGGAATCAAAGAACATGAAATTTTTATTTATGGAATGGATGATGGCATGGTTTTTGCTAACTCCCAAAGTAGGAATTGCAAGTGAGAGGTGGAGTGTATGTGAATCTCGATCTTAGAAGCATGAAAGACTCCTCATCACCGCTGTAGCACTTCACCTGGGAGTATCCCGAGGTATCGTAATTTATATTTCCGCAGGGAAGCTTTGGCAAGACTACTAGTGAACAGATATTCGAGACTTTCAGAGAAGGGTACATGACTAAACAAGACGGGGGGTAAACGTCCATGCCTCCGGGACTGTTTCATCTTTTAACTGCTGGAAACTAGCGATTTTGTTCCGGAGGGCGTTGGTTTTCCCAACCGGAAAGAATTTTAGCAGAAAAGCGCTAGTGCATTTGTCCCAGAAATCTATAGCCTCACGGTTAGCATAAAACCATTGCTTTTTCCCGACTTGGAGAAGTGTCCAGCACCCAGTTCACACTTGAACAACAGAAGATTGCCGTCCGTCTTCAGCTCCCTCAGTGCCGACTACCCTGAACCTTGGGTCCTAAAGCACCGGAACTAACGTGATGGACTACAACGACCGGAAGGGCTGTCACCACCTCCCGGCTACCACCTCCGTTGCGACGGGTAGAAACTAAGGCCATTGACAAGTCTAGGAACCACTCCTACATAGATCAATAACTACTCACTTCGCTAGCAGAAGCAAGCACCCTTGTTACTACTCTTAGTGACAATTCACCTCAACCGAGGCGGTGCTGGCTTGGGGGCGGTTCGGCCGAACCGCCTCGTTCGGCCGAACGGGCCTGGAGGCCCAGCAGCCCCCCTCAGCACCGCCTCTTCCCTCTGGACCTCTTGGGCTTGCTTCTGGTTGCTTGGATTCGTATTCTTCTGGCCCAGCGTGTTGTGTCGGTCCTTCGGGATGAGTTGGCGATCGTCCTACATCGCTTGATGTGTTTGTTGAGTTGTCGCTGACGTGGACGGCTTTCGCTGGCCCGTACGGCTAAGGGGGATAACCGGCCGAACATGCCGTTCGGCCGTTTCTGTCATTTCCGACCCCCTCAAGCACACGAGGTGCCGGAATCGTTCCGTGGGACAAATGCTTTGAGGCAGATTCGGGCTCGTACAGAAGTCGGTCTCGGGGCAAAGCTCAGATGCAGGCAGATGTTGGCACTTCTTACGATCCAATATCAGAATTGAGAATCCTGGTACTGGGGTAAGGAGTGTTTCAGTGGTTTTCCTTATGGCTTAGTAAAATATAGAAATATTCTGCAAGCGCACAGAATCACCGCTGTAGCACTTCACCTGGGAGTATCCCGAGGTATCGTAATTTATATGGTGACAAAGTAGGGTAGCATAATTTCTTAAATAATACCTTAGACATGATGTTGAAGCTTGCCCCTAGATCGCAGACTTGTTTATTGGTGCCCTATGCTCAAAGACTGAATCAAGACTACAAGCACTAGAACTATAACTGACTATAGTCTAAACAAGATATATTTGCAACTAGGATAAAGTAGAGGCAAGATATAAATGACAAAGGCAAAGTGATAAAGATAACTATATTGATACTCAAAGGTCTTGCAAAAGGAAAAGTAAAAGATACAAGAGCTTATACCAGAGCTTCTGAAGACGACTCCGGAACCTCCGAGGGAAAGCTCGACTCAACTCTAACTCCCAACTAAACAATCCTAACTCTACTAGAACAAGTGGAATGAGAGCTCCTTGGCTTGGTGTGTGTTTACAAGTGAGAGTGGCACTACATTTATAGGTGTCCAAGGGCGGTTGGAGGTTGGGTAACCGCCAAGGCACCCTGTAGGACGCGCCCCTGTAGGACGTACTATACCTGTGCTTGTAAGCCCGCTCTCCTTGGCCTATAAAAGGAGGAGGCGGGCGCCATTCCTGGGGCGACCGAAATGAGTACACACGAACACGCACACGATCACCACCACCCAAGATATTGGCACTCTGCCTCAATCATTTCATATCAAGGGACTTGGAGACTCCTCCTCTCCCGCCTTGCTTGTAGCCCCCCACTGCAAGCACCCCGGTGCAAGATAGTACAGTGCCGCGAGCACACTCTGCTGGACGTACGGCCCTGTGGCCGGAACCAGGATAAACCCTTGTGTCATCGTGCTAGCTCTTGCATCAACCGTCAAGGAGACGGGCCACAGCGCATTCTGTGTGGCGCGGAGGTTGGGCAGCCAATCTCGGCACCGACAGTGGCGCGCCAGGTAGGGGGAGCGCTGTGATCGACTCGCTTCGCCCGATCAACTCCCCTTGACGGCAAGTCGCTCTAAGGCCATGCCACCACGATTCGCCACGGGGTCCCCCGGCCCGCTTCCGCGCGGGTACTGGATCACGTTTGGGAGCCTGGAGTTCGAAGCGACCGGTGAGGGTCCCTTCATGCGGCTCGTCTCCAGGACGCCCGACGTGACGACCATCACCCCGACGCCAACAACGCTGCACCGGCTCAGGGCACGTCACGGGCTGCACGAGCTGTAGGTTCGCGTGGAGCCGCGTGTTGTCCCACGCGTCGTCCTCCCTGAATGGGACGCGCACCTGCTGCTCCGGTCCACTACCGCAGTGCAGGAGAGTGCACCCCAACCCGCAGCTCCCGTGGAGGGAGCGCGCCGGGAGGGTATGGTCGGACTGGCGCGGCTACCTTACGGGATGAGTAACGCAGCCGCGAGCTACTCCGCAGCAATCCGCGTCAGCTTAAGCGCGCGCGGGGACTCGCCGAGTCACCAGTTGGGTTTGATCCGCAACCTCCACCTTTCCTCGCCGAACGGACCCCAGTCCGAATCGAACGATGAGGAAAACGTGCTCGGCCAGGAGCACCCAGACCTGGATTACTTCGAGCTACGCGACCGCGAAGGTCTCACTTCCTTCCAAGCCGCCGCGGATTTCTGCCTCACATGTTCCGTCGATTCCAGCAAGGGGGAATATGACCCCACGCGGGAATGCTTCGTCCTCGACGGCAAGGTAGAGTCCGTGAATGAGGATGAAGAGACGCACGACCGAGTAGGACACGACGAGCCGCCGCCGGCACCTGCCGAACCATCGGTGAGGCCTCGCTCGCACAAGCACAGCTCGCGCAAGTGCAAGAGCTGGAAGCGAAGCTCCAACAGGAGCGCCAGCAGGTGCAGGAGCTGCGTGCAGCGCTGGAAGCCCGGCGGCCCGAGCGCGATGAACGCGCGCGAGCCACCGGGCGCCTCGCCCAAGCGCGCATCATGAATGATGGCAACAACGCCAGCCCTGCCATGCCGCCACGGGCGAGCCAGAAGCTCATCACCGCGACAACCCTGATTCGGGCCATGCCCGAACTATCGACGCCAGAGGCACGCGAAATGCGACGCCGGGCGCATGCCCTTGTCGAAGAAGCGGCCGTTCAACAAGCGGAGAGTTCCGCCTCCCGCATGCGCCACCAGGCCAGTTCGAGGCCGGAGGAAACGAGCGGGACAGGGAACAGTCTATCCATACTCCGCACAGGAACGCATGGACGCCTCACCGTCCAACGAACGGCGGCAAGGCACTTGTGGCCGACGGCCACGGAACGAGGAGGTCCGTGAAGGACCGACTCATAGATGTGCAAGGCACCATCAATGATGGTGACGCGCGCAACATCCTGAATAGGAAAAGGCAGGATGCCGCACCTCCCCGCAGTAGACACCCCCGATGAGGGGGTCACTTCGACAGCGAGGAGGACAAAAGCCCGACGCCGGAACCCCCAGGAACCCCTATGTTCAGCCGGAAGATCCGTTCGGCTGCCATCCCGCCTCGCTTCCGTCAGCCGGCCACCATTACCAAGTACTCGGGTGAAACAAACCCCGAGACATGGCTCAACGACTACCACCTGGCCTGCCAGTTAGGCGGAGCCACCGACAACGCCATGATCATTCGCAACCTTCCGCTTCATCTCGCGGACTCAGAGCGGACGTGACTCGAAGACCTTCCCGCGAACCAGATCCACGAGTGGGACGACCTGGTCAAGATGTTCGTGGGTAACTTCCAGGGCACGTACGTACGTCTCGGGAACTCCTGGGACTTGCACGGGTGCCGGCAGGCAGCCAGTGAGCCGCCGAGAGACTTCATCCGCCGCTTCTCCAAGCGCTGCACCGAGCTGCCGAGCGTGGGTGACTCCGAAATCATCCACGCCTTCCTAGAACGCACGACTTGTCGAGAGCTGGTGCGTGAGCTGGGGCAAAACCACCCCACCAGCATCAGCGCGCTATTCGACGTCGCCACCAACTTTGCCTCAGGAGAGGAAGCTGTCGGAGCGATTTTCGACGGCAAGGCCAAGGGGAAGCGCGCGGAGGAGCCGCCCGCGGAGGGCAGCAAGTCCAAAGCGAGGGCAAAAAAGCAGAAACGAGGTGGCAAAGGCAAGAAGCTTCGACAAGCTACGCAGCAGCAGCAGCAGGACAAGGACTCCGACGAGGCCCTCGTAGCCGAGCGAGGCCGCAAGGGCCCTCGAGGCCCTCCTCAGGCAGAGGCCTGTTCGACGAGATACTGAAGAAGCCATGCCCGTACCATAAGGGCCCTGTCACTTACACCCTCGAGCAGTGTGAGATGATCAAGGGTTACTACAGGCGCACCTCCGCGAAGGAGGACGGCCCGAAGAAAGATGCGGGTGATGGCGGCAATGATGGATTCCCCCATGTGGAGAACGTCTTCTTCATCGCAGGGGGCCCAAGGCAAACATGACGTCCCGGGAGCAGAGGCGTGAATGTCGAGAAGTCTTCTCCGTCTATCCTGCGATGCCAACCTACCTCGCCTGGTCGGACGAGACCATCTCCTTTGGCCGCGAGGACCACCTAGACTACGTCCCAAACCTGTGGCGCTATCCACTTGTCGTCGACCCCATCATCGGCAACACGCGATTCTCCGAGGTGCTGATGGATGGGGACAGCAGCCTCAACATCCTCTACGTCCGCACCCTAGAGCTCATGGGCATCGGCACGAACCAGCTGAGGCCAAGCAAGGCGCCGTTCCACGGTATCGCACCGGGAAAGCGGGTCCAACCCCTCGGGCAAATCGATCTGCCCGTCTGCTTCGGTGCTCCCGACAACTTTCGAAGGGAGACCCTCACCTTTGAGGTGGTGGGATTCCCTGGAGCCTACCACACCATTTTCGGGCGTCCGTGCAACGCCAAGTTCATGGCGGTCCCCAACTACGCCTACCTCAAGATGAAGATGCCGGGGCCAAAGGCTGTCTCTTATACACATCTTTTGTTACTGTGCAAAAAACTATGCCGGTGTTGCATGTAATGCACCGATGCTAATGCTAGTGGTAGATTAAGTTAGTAGACACCAATGTCAATCATCAATATCTTTCGCCAATTGCTTCCCCGGCAACGGCGCCAGAAATGCTTGTTGACACTTCTTACGGTCCACTATCAGGATTGTGAATCCCAGTAATGGTGCAAGGAGTGTTCATTAGTATTCTTACGATACAGATATAAATCCGCAAGCGCACGGATACCGATGTAGCATTTCACCCAGGAGTATTCCTAGGTATCGTATCTATTTCCACAGGGAAGCATTGGATAAAGAGTATTGACTATTAACAAGGATGTAACTACTAATCAAAGGACCGGCTAACAAGGCGGGGGTGAAGGATAGGATAGGAGTGATATGCAAGTGAAACACACAAGGAGAAGTCCAGGATAGAGATAGAAGAGCGGTCTAGCTAGTGGGAGAACAACGAGACAGGAGAGGATTCCTATGGGGCTGTTTGGTTGCATGGCCTAATCTAGCCTGGCTAACAATCTGACCCAGGCTAGCATAAGCCTGTCCAGCACAATGCAACTGACCATATTTGGTTGCATGCATTAGCTAAGGTTGTCCAGAGAACATTGTATTTGGTTGCCGGTTTACATTGGTTGCGCTTACCTCTTCTTCTCAACGGTGAGCTTAACTCCATCCCATCTCACATCATCTTTATCCCCTCCCTCTCTCTCTCTCCGAGCACAATATCATCTCATCCGTGTCCCGATTCAAACAAATCTCCAAAACTTGTCTGGTTCTTTTTACCCTACGAAATCCATCTGTGAAAGCAAATAAATTGATGAGCTTTTCTGCCAGAAAAAAAAATCCGCATACTCATCCGATCTCCAAGACAAATCAAAAGCAGAGGAGAGCAGGCCTGGACCTGAATTGACATCCCGGCGTGGAGCATGAAGACCACCAGAGATATTGACGTACACGAGCTGTGGCTTCCTTGACGCATGCGCAGCAAAAGGTGGGTTCCATGGCGACGCATCAGGGGATGGGGCGTGAGATGTGGCCTGCGCTGCCGCATGCGAAACACTAGAAGCAACCGCGGAGGGTCAACCCATCCCAGTCGGCCATGGCTGCAGGCGAAGAGTTGGATGCCGGCGGCGGCGCTCGATCTTTGGCACCAAGCCGTCGATTCGAGCGGCAGCGCGTTGAGATGTCGGGTGCCGCGGCGTCGATTCGGACGGCAGCGCGTCGATTCCAGGTGGCGCGGTGTTGATTCGAGAAGCACGGCGGCGATACAAGCGGCGGGGCATCGATTCCCAGCGAGGATGTGTGGAGGTAGCAGACGACGAATCGAAATGAAAGGAGAGCAGAGGACCAGCGAGGATGGGGGTGGATGGTGACCGGTGGGTAAACAGACGGTGATATGATGCTACGCAGCGGCTTGTGCAAGCCTGGCTTAGCAGAAACGCCCGTTTTGCATAAGCCTAGCCTGGCTAAAGGCTTGACCAGGAAACCAAACATATACTACCTGGCTTATGGAAGCCTGGCTAGAGGTTAGCCACCCAACCAAACAGCCCCTATATACTTCCACTGGCCTTGAGATATCTCTAGCAAAGGTTACGCCTAGCATGAAGAAAGACATCTATGGTTCTCTTCCTAGTTCTATTATCTCAGCATCGGGAACGGTGCACACGACACAAAGAAAGGGATGAGAAGGGGTTCCACTAACATCCGTCATCTTACAGGGAGCCTACCATAAGAGCCAGGCGTGATGGAATACGAAGGCCGTATAGGGCTGTCACCACCTAACGGCTACCACCTCCGTGCCAACTCAGAGACATTCCAAGGTTACTATCTAGACTAGGTACCATACCTACGCTAGACAATAACTACTCACTCTCCTAGAAAGAGCAAGCAATCCCGTCAATACCCCAAATACTCAGAGTCATACATAAAGAAAAATAACGATACAAGAGCTTTACCAGAACTCCAAAACACGACTCCGGAACCCCGAGCGAAGCTCGACCTTGACTCTAACTCCCAACAGGACTAGCCTAACTCTACATCTTGAAAGAGGAGAATGGAGTCTTGCTCCCAAGTGGTGTGTGTGATACAAGGGGGTATGCCACTGCTTATATAGGTGTCCTAAGGCGGTTCGGAGGTAGGGTAACCGCCACGGCATCCAGAGGCGGCAGGGAGGCGGTTCGACCGAATTCCTCGGCTCGGCCGAACTGGCCGCTTCGGCCGAACCGTGGATGGCACCGCCTTTGCTCCCTACGGCTCAGATGATCTCCTAGAGGTGGTTGGTGCATTGGGGGCGGTTCGGCCGAACTGGGGAGTTCAGCCGAACTGGGCTTTCAGCCCAGAACGCCCCCCGTGCACCGCCTCTTGCTCCTGGACCTCCTGGGCTGGCTTCTGGTGCTTGGACTCATGTTGTTCTGGCCCAGGCTGACGTGTCGGTGCTCCAGGATGAGTTGGCGGTCGTCCACATGTCGTATGTTGTGGTCGCTTGGTCATCGTTGACGTGGACGGCTCCCGGTGACTCGTACTGCTAAGGGGGGTAACCGGCCGAATCGTGTCATTCGGCCGAATCGGTCAATTCCGACCCCTATAGCACGTATTTGTCGTAGGTGTACCTGCAAACATGACACTCACCAAAACTCGTGGAACTTTATTAGAACTAAAACCTAAGTACATGGAATGTTGCATAAAGCCTCATTTATTTCCGAGTATTGGTGGTCGAAATTGGGTTGTAAAGACCGCCAACAAGCTCCCCAAGCTTAGCTCTTTGCTCGTCCTCGAGCAAAGATAAAAACTTAGGCTCGGTGGATCAGGAGTTGCTACAATGACATATCTTGTAGGTACTTATATGCACAACTAGTACTCTATAATACTTGAATTTTTCAGCAAAGTGATAACTTACCTTCTTACCCATTGGGCGTATAGCAATCTCCTCGTCTTGGGCGGTTGAAAGGTTGAACAGCTTGACTTAGTTTCATTCCACTCCTACGCTTTTCAGGATCCTATCTCGGAGTTTTCCTTTTGTGAAAAGATAATTGTTCCTCATTGGCTCACTCAATCGCTCAAGTGTATTTGAATCCTCACCAAAGGCTTTGCCTTCTTTTCATCCTAACATCTAATTTGGCTTTTTGTGTGGTTTAGGGACAAAGGATGAAGGCATACAAGCATCTTATATATTGCTAAGTCAAAGACCGGATCTTAGGAGAATAAATCACACTCTTAGATCGAGAAGTGCAAGTGTGTGGAATATGCGGAGTGGAATATGTGGAGTGGAACTTGTGGAGCTTCTCGAATGATTCTTTCTCTCCTTGATTTATTTTACGAGAATCATGGGCTACCTTTTATTCTCATATTTTTGCCATGTCTTTTGACATGCTTTTATTTTTCTCATATTTTTGCCATGCCACTTGGCATGTTTTTTTCTCATATTTTTGCCATGCCACTTGGCATGCTTTTCTTTTTCTTTTGTTTTTGTCTTTTTTTTTGCATAGCCCATTCCTCTACTTCAAGGATATTTGGAGAGAGAATCAAAGAACATGGAGTTTTTATTTTGTGGCATGGATGATGGAAAAGTATGCTAACTCCCAGTGTAGGAATTGCAAGTGAGAGGTGGAGTGTATGTGAATCTCGTTCTTGAAAGCATGAAAGATTCCTCACAAAGGTCACAACGATTTGACAAAGCTCACTAAGATGACAAGTAGCATATGGTAGAAAGTTTGAACTAATCCTATCATATGGCTCTGGTAGGTATTTTGACCAATGAGGAACTTTGTTTTATTTTTGAAAGCATAAACAACCGAGATTTTCACCATACTAAAAGCAAGAGCAAGAACTCAACCAAAGTCTCACTATATCATTCCTCACAACAACTTAGACTTGGAATAAAGCATGTGCTCCCACAAGGTTTTTAGGTTCATTTTTCACTCATGCCAAATAATTCAAGCACCAATAGAGTAACAAGTTATGAAAAAGGTACTTGCAGGATATATGGCAGAGCAACTATTCATCATTTCCATGGTGAGAGGCATATGATTCATTCCATGCATTAGTTGGGAGTTATTTATTCGAAGGCAAATATTTTTGGTATTTTTTTATTCAACCTAAAATAAAAGCAAAACCAGATCAAAGATGTAGCTTGCAATGATACGGTTGGGACTTACCTCGCGGGGGTTCTCTCCCCCAAGCTTGGCTTGGAACATCGGTCTCAGTGATCTCTGACTTGGCCTTCGTCGGTGTTGAGACATGTAATGAGGTAGGGGAGTGTCCCTAACCTCACTAATGTCCGTGTACCGAATGTGCTTGATCGTCCTTAGGAACAGAGACCGTGAGATGACACCTGCAAAATGTTAGAACGGCAATACCCGAGGGACTATATGATCAAGTTTAGCATTTGGTTGCTCGGTGTTTGTCGATCTTGCAAGGATTTAACCTCCATATGCACCGCCTCTGCCTCGTGGACACCCTGGGGAACACCTCCACAAACCATTTTCAAGGAAAGCAGCATAGTGATCAAGGGCAAATGAAATATTTTTGTTGTTTTTATGTTTTTATTCATGCAAGTGAATCAGACATTGCATAGGATTGAGAGAGAAAGGTATTCAAGGAGTGTACAAGTGCATACCTGAATGGAGCAAGCTTCCTCCATGCATCCAGAGCGTCACCCACAGGCGAGTGAGAGGAGGAGAAACTCGGTTAAATCACCATGGCTCGACTGAGCCACTGTGATATTCACCCTGTTGGCCTCCTCTTACTAGCCTCATCAAGCATAAAGGCATGGGAATTTTGGTGGATTTTGTGGGTAGATGGAGCGATCAAAGGATCATTAATATCACACCACTCCCATGCTACCGTGATTGTGATGAAGTGAAGTGTACGGGCTCTTAAGGGGGGTAGTTTGTCACACCCCAAAATTTTTCGATTTTGGGTTGTGAATTTTAAAAATAATTAATACAATATTTTTCTCAATTTTCTAAAATTTTCCAAGCTTCATATAATTTCCAGGGAATTTAGTATCTGTGCAGCGCCGCCGCGCAGGCCATCCTCGGCGTGCGTGCCTTTTGGGCCGCCTCGCCACCCGAGCTCCGCTCGCTCCTCATCAACCCAACTTAAGCCGCCGGCCACCACCGCCCTCAGCACCTCACCACCGCCGCCCTCCCCTCTCTGCGCAGAGCGCCGCCACCTTCGAGTCGCCGCCAAGCTCGCCGCCGTCGACGAACTCGCCGCTCCAGTGCCGCTCCGCCCCGGCCGGCCCTCGGAGCAGCACCGTGAGGCCATGCGGAGCGTCCCGAGCCGCCCTACGTCCCCCCTCACGCCCGTTAACCCCGCCGCCGACGCGCTCCGGCGAGCTCCACTGTCGCATCGATACGTGCCTGTGAACGCGCCCCAGTTAATCTAACCTGCGGAGAAGCGTCGCGCCGAGGTAACCTCACTCCCGACCTATTTCTTCGTTCGCTCTCGCCTCGCCGAGCCCGTTTGCCACCTCGCCGTTGTTGACCCGCCGCTGCTCGCCGTCGTCGGCCGTCCCCGCCGCGATTCCTCCGACTTGAACCCCCCTGGTCGACTCGCTGCGTCGCCCTGGTTCTGTAGGTCCCGGCCCCGTCGCTTTTGGTTCCCCCAAGCTCGAGATCGACCACGCCCCAGCGACCTCCGCCGCGGACAGAGGCGGCGCCGCCGCAACGACCTCCCCGCCGGCAACCACCTCCCCTAGATTGAATCTGGGCCGCTTGATCGCGATCCAACGGCCCAAGTTCAATCCCACCCCTAAGTCAACCAAACCTATACCGGTCAACTCTGGTGATTTTTTTTCTAAAGACCCCCTGTCCTTTACCAAAATAAACCCGTCGTCCAGCTCCTTTCAAAACTAAATACAAATAGGTCCCTAATTTTTTGGAAAACCCCCTGATCTTTTGAAAATTCCAACCCGCGGTCCAGCCCCTGCTCTTTTACGCGTTAGCCCTTCTATTTTAACGCGTAATTACGTATAGGTCCCTTCTTTTCTTCAAATAAGCCCCTGAAACTTTTAAAACTTTGCCAGCAAGTAATCCAACCCTAGAAAAGCCATAACTTCTCCGTTTTAGCTCCGATTTAGGTGCTTCTTGCGCTCACGAGTTCGTAGCAAAGCATAGAATAGTTTCGTAGCCTCATTTTGTCCTGTTTCTACTATTTGGTGCATTGTTCTTAGTTATTCTTGTTTATTTGCTTGTATGTTTGTGCCGATGATTGCTGCGAGTAGAGGAACACCATCAAGAGGACTCAAGAAGAGGAATTGAAAATCAAGACCCAAAGTCTAAAGTGTATATATCGGAATTGAGGCAAGTTATAGCAATGGACAATCCTTGCTACCTACCCACCTTTGTACTATATTTATTTACATCCATGCATTTAAATTAATGTACCCTAAGGATATTCCTAGTTTTGTTATTCCTGTTACCTTGACTACCTTGGGTTATTGCATTATGGGTAGACTTTTGCTAGGCGCAGCTACTGTCACCTTTACTATTACTGTTAAACTTGATATAGTTGTTTCGGCCATAGTTCAATTCTGCTCCCTGAACTTTCCTTGGACCACTCTTGCTCCCCTTCTCTCCTTCTTTTTCTCGGCCCAGCCGCAGCACCGCCAGCCCACCACCCCTCAGCTCAACGCTAGGCCCAGTGGCCTTTCACCATCCCACCTCGGACCAGCGCAGCGGCCCAGCAGCTTGCCCAGCCCAAGCCCCACTCACCGCCAAAGTCTACATCCGCCCCCTCAACTTTCTTCCCCAGCTCAACCCAGCACCGCTCGTGGACCTCTCCACTTAGGCCGGCCCAGCCAATTCCAGCCTACCTCGCCCCTCTTCCGGCCCAAGACCCGGCCCAGCTTGGGCCGCCTCACCTCACGCCGCCGACAGGAGGGCCCCACCTGTACCATTTTGGCCTCATACCCCGTGCTATACTTGCTAAGTAACTCTGTTACTTACACTTGCTATATTTCTGTCATTTTGCTGCAAAATCCCGGATGGGTAACAGATTGGGCTGAGCGTGAGTCTGCTGCTGAGTTTCCCGAAGACCTGCCGTTCTTCTTCTGAGTGTGTTCTCCCAGTCAGAGTCCCTGTGGAGTACGGCCTCGAATAGAGAGAGTTGTTATTAGACTTTCGCTGTTTTGGTTAGTTCATTTATGAAGCAACTCTGATGTAAACTCTCTCATTAATAAAGCATTTATTTTCAGCATTTGTGTCTTTGTTATCATATTTGTTGACTATATGTGTTCTAAGGACTTCCTGGGCACACATATAGTAGCATTCGGGTTTCTGTGTAAATCCGGGTGTGACAGGGCATGTGGAGTGGTGAGGACCATGCTTTTGTGGTGGCTGGGGCAAATTTCGTGGTAGATAGTATAGGTCAGGATTGATCAAGGGTGAAACCCTTAGATGAGCTGACCAAATATGAAGTTTGCGCGAAATTTGGCTCTGGATAGATGGGTGTGAGTGCTGGGTGGAAGGGTATTGCAAGTGGAGTATGTGGCACAGGGTGAAAGGATTTGGATATGAATGGTATACCTGGCCAACTGTACTCCTCTGGTCATGACCCTGCAGGTTAGTGCGCACTTGGATGCAGGGGCAGGTTTGGCCGAACTCAAGAGATCGGCTGAACCGCCCACTGCCCAAAATTTTTCCTATTTGTTCTTTCTTAATTCTAATGCAAGGGTGATGCAAATGCAATGATGGAAATAAAATTTTGGAAAGGGAAATATGGGATACATACCGGTTTACCTCACGGCGAGAGCTCGTGTTTTATGTCCGTGAGCGTGACTTCTCCTTCCTTCGATTGCTCTTGTCATCCTCTGATTTGAAGAAGATGCTGCAGACGATGCAACTTTTTTTTCTTTCATTTGTTCACCCAGTGTTGCCTTATGAGCTTGACCATCTTTGGTTTGGGTGGGGATGCTTTGACCTGTTCCAAGTTTATTTGATATTTATTGAAAAGCGTGCGTACCTGGGGTGATTGCTCCACCATGAGATTCAACTGTATCCATGGTCGTGGTTCATCTCTGATGTGAAGTGAATTTGAGGACTTTCCCATTCGAATTTGACGATTTTTCTGCGGGGGTTAGTCCACACATGCGCCCAATATCTATACAAGTATTGCTCTGAAGGTTCATTAATCAAACTTGACACCATGTCTAATTTGATTAAAGCAAGCTAATTAACCTAAGCACCTTGCTTAATTTAAAGAGCTTATTAAATATATTGTAGCTAGCAACACATTCAAATTAGAGCAAACCACAATGGATGAAGGGAGCATGAAAGCATCGAGAGATATGGAAACTGGTTAACTTTGCTTTGATTAAGGAAAAAAACAAAACCTTTTCACGTACCTGAGTGTGCCCACCATTGGCATCTGATGATGAAGACTTTCGGAACTGATGCCACGGTGATGGCACTACGCCGACGTGACTCCACGTAGTTGGCTGAATCCTCCTCCGTGTTAATGTTGCCGTGTAGGGATACACGATCGCGGGTATGGCAAAGGGGATCGGCTCTCAAACATGCCAACTAGTGGGATGCCGCGGAGCTAGCTTGGCTGTAGACAATATGTTGCAACAATGGCGTAGAGTACGTCTCCTCTCTTGCGCAAAGCGCAAAGAACAAGCGAAAACTAGCCAGGCTAGGTGAAGTTTGGCCACTGGCCTTGAATTAAGGCGTGCAGACGTACAAACACCTTGGCCTAAAACCAGTGGTCGCTGGATATTTATTTTGTTTTTAATTTGTTTTTAATTTGTTTTTTTTGTTTTTTATTTCTTTTCAATGCAAAATTGTGATGGGGCGAATGAATGGAGATGCAAGAATGGGAAATATGAAGTGGATTGGAAAAAAATAGGGTGATAAAATGCATGAATTCCTAAATTAAATGATTCGAAGCAAATATGTTGTGGATAATGCAAAAGTTTAAAGGATAATGCTCAAAATTTAAAGTCTAAGAGCTAGACTATCTCACATACCTTGATTCTTCTTGCCATTACCGACAATTTGAGACGGAATTGCGGTGATGCAGCGTCGTTCGTCCGTCACATTTGATTTTTCTTTTTCCTCCATGACGACAATCTTTCCTCCTCTTCCATTCTGCACGTGGTTATGATAAAATATGTATATGTATGAACACATACCTGTGCAAATTTTCTTCAGAAGCTTCCGTACGGTACTCATTGCAGTAGACAGGGGCATACATTAATAAATCTTGCATGATCGGGCACCCTGGGCTCTCTGCATCCTCCTGTTTGAAACAAACTCAAACAAACAGGGGTAATCCCGCTAATGCTAGCGGTAAATTAAATTAGTAGACACCAATGTCAATGATCAATATCTTTCGCCAATTGCCTCCCCGGCAACGGCGCCAGAAATGCTTGTTGACATTTCTTACGGTCCACTATCAGGATTGCCAATCCTAGTAATGGTGCAATGAGTGTTCATTGGTATTCTTACGATACAGATATAAATCCGCAAGCGCACGGATACCGATGTAGCATTTCACCCGGGAGTATTCCTAGGTATCGTATTTATTTCCACAGGGAAGCATTGGATAAAGAGTATTGACTATTAACAAGGATGTAACTACTAATCAAAGGACCGGCTAACAAGGCGGGGGTGAAGGATAGGATAGGAGTCATATGCAAGTGACACACACAAGGAGAAGTCCAGGATAGAGATAGAAGAGCGGTCTAGCCAGTGGGAGAACAATGAGACAGGAGAGGATTCCTATATACTTCCACTGGCCTTGAGATATCTCTAGCAAAGGTTACAGCTAGCATGAAGAAAGACATCTATGGTTCTCTTCCTAGTTCTATTATCTCAACATCGGGAACGGAGCCAGCGACACACAGAAAGGGATGAGAAGGGGTGCCACAAACTCCATGCTCTTACGGGGTGCCTGCAGACCAGAACTAACGTGATGGACTACGAAGACCGAAAGGGCTGTCACCACCTCACGGCTACCACCTCCGTTGCGACGAGGACAAACCAAGGTTACTATCTAGACTAGGTACCACACCTATGCTAGGCAATAACTACTCACTCTCCTAGAAAGAGCAAGCACTCCTGTCAATACCCCGGTGACAATTCACCGGAAGCATTGAGCAGAAACGAGGAACCAGCTAAGATAAAGAATTAGGAGAGAACTTATAGAGCCAGACTACAACAGCTATAACCAAGGCTAGACATTCTACACTTATCCCGAAATAAATACAGAACAAATAACTCAAGTAAATGCAAGAGGAAATATATTGAGAATACTCAGAGTTGTACATAAAGAAAAGGATGAGTGCTAACATGCCAGATGTGTATAAGAGACAGGGACTAGCCTAACTCTACATCTTGAAAGTGGAATGGAGACTTGCTCCCAAGTGGTGTGTGTGATACAAGGGGGTATGCCACTGCTTATATAGGTGTCCTAAGGCGGTTCGGAGGTAGGGTAACAGCCACGGCATCCAGAGGCGGCAGGGTTCGGCCGAATTCCTCGGTTCGGCCGAACTGGCCGCTTCGGCCGAACCGTGGATGGCGCCGCCTTTGCTCCCTACGGCTCAGATGATCTCCTAGAGGCGGTTGGTGCATTGGGGGCGGTTCAGCCGAACTGGGGAGTTCGGCCGAACTGGGCTTTCAGCCCAGAATGCCCCCAGTGCACTGCCTCTTGCTCCTGAACCTCCTGGGCTGGCTTCTGGTGCTTGGACTCATGTTGTTCTGGCCCAGGCTGACGTGTCGGTGCTCCAGGATGAGTTGGCGGTCGTCCACGTGTCGTAAGTTGTGGTCGCTTGGTCATCGTTGACGTGGACGGCTCCGGGTGGCTCGTGCGGCTAAGGGGGGTAACCGGCCGAATCGTGTCGTTTGGCCGAATCGGTCAATTCCGACCCCTATAGCACGTATTTGTCGTAGGTGTACCTGCAAACATGACACTCACCAAAACTCGTGGAACTTTATTAGAACTAAATCCTAAGTACATTGAATGTTGCATAAAGCCTCATTTATTTCCGAGTATTGGTGGTCGAAATTGGGTTGTAATGACCACCAACAGGCATCCCGAGGGAGGTCGCCGAGCACTCCCTTGACATCCAGCCTCACTCCAAGCCGGTGATGCAGCGACTGCGGCGGTTCGACGAGGAAAAGCGCCTCGCCATCGGAGAGGAGGTGCACAAGCTTTTGGATGCCGGATTCATCAAGGAGGTTTTTCACCCAACTTGGCTTGCTAATCCTGTTCTAGTTAGGAAGAAAAATGGAAAATGGCGTATGTGTGTAGATTATACTGGTTTAAACAAAGCATGCCCCAAAGTTCCATTTCCTTTGCCTCGAATAGATCAGATAGTAGACTCTACTGCTGGGTGTGAATTGCTATGCTTTCTTGATGCTTATTCCGGTTATCATCAAATCAAGATGAAAGAGTCCGACCAGCTCGCGACTTCTTTCATCACCCCGTTTGGCATGTTTTGCTACGTCACTATGCCGTTTGGCCTCCGAAATGCTGGGGCAACATACCAGCGATGTATGCAACACGTTTTCGGAAGCCACATAGGGCGGACTGTTGAGGCATATGAGGACGATATCGTTGTAAAACCAGAAAGGCGGACGATCTGGTAAACGATTTGCAGGTCGCATTCGGTTGCCTCCGGGCAAACGGGGTAAAATGAAACCCAGAGAAATGCGTATTCGGGGGTGCCGTGAGGCATGCTATTGGGTTTTATTGTCTCTCAGCGGGGCATCGAACCTAACCCCAAAAAAGTCTCGGCCCTGGAACGAATGGGACCGATTCAGGACCGATTCCGCTTCATTTCCCGATTGGGTGAGAAGGGCTTACCTTTGTACCGACTCCTGAAAAAGCACAAACGCTTTTCTTGGACCCTCGAAGCTCAAAAGACCCTCGACAAGCTAAAAGCGTCGCTTGCACACGCGCCAATCCTCACGCCGCCGCAGAACTGTGAGCCCCTCTACCTGTACGTGGCCGCGACAACGCAGGTTGTCAGCGCCGTTATCGTCGTAGAGAGAGCAGAGGAAGGGCATGCTCTACCGGTCCAGAGGCCAGTGTACTACGTCAGCGAGGTCCTGACCGAAACCAAGGCATGATACCCACAGATCCAGAAGCTGATCTACGCTGTAGTGCTCGCGCGACGAAAGCTGCGACACTACTTCGAGGCCCACGCAGTCACCGTGGTCTCATCTTTCCCTTTGGGAGAGATAATCCGCAACCCGGACGTCTCAGGTAGAATTCCGAAGTGGTCGATGAAGCTTGTGGGAGAAACTCTCTCCTACGCGCCGCGAAAAGCGATAAAGTCGCAAACTTTGGCGGATTTCGTCGCCGAGTGGACAGACGTCCAGCTTCCACCACCACAAATCCAAGCCGAATGCTGGACCATGTACTTCGACGGGTCGGTGCTGAAAGCTGGGGCAGGCGCGGGCCTCCTCTTTGTTTCACCCCTCGGCGAACACATCCGATACGTGGTTCGCCTGCACTTCTCGGCGTCGAAAAACATGGCGGAGTACGAAGCCCTCCTCGCTGGGCTCCGTATCACCATCGAACTCGGCGTCAAATGCTTCGACGTCCGGGGTGATTCTCAGTTGGTCATCGACCAAGTGATGAAGAAAGCAAGCTGCCGCGATGAGAAGATGGAGGCGTACTCCAACGAGGTTCGTCGTCTCGAGGACAAATTCTACGGCCTCGAGCTGAATCACATCATGCGCAAGTACACGGATCAGCTGGCCAAGATCGCGTCAAAGCGAATCACCGTTAACCTCGAGCAAAGAGCCGAGGCCCTCAAGGCACCCTCGGGGGCTGAGGGGGCCGACCCCATGGGCGAAGACCCCTCGAAGGAGGGGCTCGAGGTCCACGACCTCGAGAACTCCTCAGCCGAGGCCATGGAAATCGACAAGGACTCGCGACCGCAAGATTGGCGCCGCCCATACCTTGCGTGGATCGACCACGGGGAACTGCCCTCGGACCGGACCGAGGGGCGCCGCATCGCCAGAAGGGCCAAGGCCTTTGTCTCGGTCGACGGCGAGCTGTATAAACGCAGCGCCTTGGGAATTCTGCAGTGATGCATCCCCATCCCCGAGGAAAGGCAGTTAATCCATGACATCCATGACGGGGTGTGCGGACACCACGCCGCGCCGCGTACCCTCGTGGGTAACGCGTTCCGACAGGGCTTTTACTGGCCCACCGCCATCGCCGACGCGGACGAGGTCATGCGCACCTGCGAAGGGTGCCAATTTTACGCACGAAGGACGCATCTCCCAGCGCACTCCCTACAGACCATCCCCGTAACATGGCCTTTCGCGGTCTGGGAATTGGATCTCGTGGGGCCCTTCCACAAAGCGCCCGGGGGCTTCGCCCACTTGTTGGTGGCTATCGACAAGTTCTCGAAGTGGATCGAGGTTCGGGCCATCACCAACATCAGGTCCGAACAAGCCGTATCGTTTTTCACCGACATCATCCACTAGTTTGGGGTACCCAACTCGATCATCACCGATAACGGCACCTAGTTCACCGGCAAGAAATTCTTGGAGTCCTGCGACGACCATCACATCCGCGTGGATTGGTCAGTGGTGGCGCATCCACAAACGAATGGCCAAGTAGAACGTGCCAACGGCATGATACTACAAGGCCTCAAGCCGAGAATCTTCAACAAATTAAACAAGTTTGGCCGGAAATGGGTGGCTGAGCTGCCGTCGGTGATTTGGAGTCTCAGGACGACCCCGAGCAGGGCCACTGGCTTCCGCCCATTCTTCCTCGTCTACGGCGCCGAGGCCATCCTCCCGACAGACTTGGAATATGGGTCTCCGAGGCTCAAGGCCTACCCAGAAGAATAAAACCAGCGGAATCGAGTGAATTCGCTGGATCAGGTGGACGAGGCTAGGGACGTGGCATTGCTCCACTCAGCGTGCTACCAGCAATCGCTCCGGCGGTATCAAGCTCAGAAGGTGCGGCGTCGAGACCTCTGCGAGGGGGACCTGGTGCTGAGGCTACGCCAAGACAATCGAGAACGCCACAAGCTCACCCCGCTTTGGGAAGGACCGTTCATCATCGCTAAGGTCCTCAAACCCGGTACCTACAAGCTGTCGAAAGAGAAGGGCGAGGTCTTCCCCAATGCCTGGAACATCCAACAGCTACGTCGCTTCTACCCATAGAATCTCTTGTACTTTCTGCAATCTCGTCTTGTCGCCCGATGATAATGAAAAGATTTGTAACGGCATGGAAACATTGTTACTAACAATGATGAAACAGGGCGATTCGCCTTGATCCTCATAATGAACTCGAGACTACTGGAGGACTAACGCCCCAATAGTCCTAACTTTTTTCCATGCGCCCTTTTTGAAAACATGTTGCCTAGCCTTTTTTCAACCGCTCAGAAAGATTAAAGCGAGGCGCGAGCTCACTACAGCTGAGAGCCGGCCGAGTCGTGGGACCGCTTATGCCCTCGAAAGGCTACGGCATCCCCCTCACCACTCAATGCCAAAGTTACTCGCGTTCCTTTACCGAAATCAATCTCGAGCCAGGGAGAAAGTGTAACACCCTGCCCTCCAAAGCCGCCTCGCACAGCCCTCCCGAGGGGCGTGCACGCGTACACATAGCACCCTGCTTACACTTTCGTCCTCGCTTCGTGTAAAAGGGTTAACCCGAAGGTGCTATGGCTGGAAGACAAAGGCTTATAAGTTGCCTCCACCATTGCTAAACTCGCAATGTGGCACTAAACACGTGCATCCTGCACTCATGGGCCACTACTGGGCCATACAAACTGGGCCGGGTGTGACATACACCTCCCCTCAAAGAACCCGACGTCCTCGTCGGCGCAACTCACCCACACGGGCAAATGACCAGGAACGTTCCCCCTTAGCGCACAACCGTACGTCCAGTGCCGGCGCCATAGTCCATGCCTGTATGCCCTACCCGGGCCACACGCGCCATGCGCCCTATGCCCGCACACTGACCCGTACTCGCAACCGCGAGGGTCGGCACTGATACCATTTGTCACACCCTGCCCTCCAAAGCCGCCTCGCACAGCCCTCCCGAGGGGCGTGCACCCGTACACATAGCACCCTGCTTACTCTTTCATCCTCGCTTCGTGTAAAAGGGTTAACCCGAAGGTGCTATGACTGGAAGACAAAGGCTTACAAGTTGCCTCCACCCTTGCTAAACTAGCAATGTGGCACTAAACACGTGCATCCCCCACTCATGGGCCACTACTGGGCCATACAAACTGGGCCGGGTGTGACAGAAAGACGCAACACACTGAAACTAAAGCGCATCGATCAAATTAAACTGATACGTCCTTGTCTACCGCACAACTAATCACGAAAATGTTGGGACCAAGTGCCCAAAATATCTGCAGAAACTCACGAAGATGGCTATGGCATCCACCAAGACGCGATAATCAGATCAAGGAGGATAGAAGCGAGGCGCGAGTCGGTGGAAAGGTGGCCAGGCCGCGGGACCGCCTACGCCCTCGAAAGGCTATGGCATCCACCCACCCCCCAACACTCAAGTTACTCGTAAAAAAGCGAACTCCGCGAAAGTCGCTCCAAGATCGCAGAAAAGGCGCGGTATCGCAAAACAAATCGTGCTAACCCATGAAAAGGTTACACGCCACGAACGGCGAATTTACAAGGACAAATTACACTCGGCCGTAGGCCGTTCAGAGATACAAAGACACGAGCCACCCTAACGGGGCTCTTGGATAACTTCAGCCAGCCGGCCAGCACATTATCAAGGGAAGCAGTTTCCACAGCTTCCTCGCCGATTTTCTCCTGGCACCCGGCTAGCTGAAGGACTTGGTGGTCGAGCGGCTGCGGAACAGAGGGATGTTGAACCACTTCACCGTCAAACGGGACCTGGTTTCACGCCCTTCGGTCGATGAGCGCCCCCACGAGGACGGCGGCAGGCGCGCCTCGTTCGCTAGCTTCCTAGCGAAGGAGGCGTTCGCCGGGACACCCGTGCAGAGACTCACCACCTGCACGGTCACCGCTGTCCATATGAGGAGCGCGATGTCCTGCCCCATTCCCGCAGCCTGCGCGCCACCTCTCGCCGACTTTCTTCTAGCATCAATGGCACGCACCAAGGTCTTGTTAACACCAAAAATTGGCACCAGGAAGAGGCTGACATGTGGGCCGGATTTGGTAGAAAAATACCATTCGGCAGGGAGGTTTTCTTCAAAGCATTCGGCAAAGACGTTCTGCGATCGGGAATACATCATCGTTCGGCAAGAGAGCTGTTCCACAGATAGAGGCGGAAGCGTTCGGGAGCGCGTGATGACGTGGATTGAATATAAGGAAAAGGCTGATTTGACGATGAATACGAGATGACATGGCGCTCCAGCGTATATCTTTAGAAATAAATATTGTAATCGTAATCGATTAGGAGTTGTGTCGAACCCTGGGTATAAATATCGGCTCTATTAGATTTGGTAAGATCTAATAGATTCTTTAAGTTACCTTATGTTGCTTTGAGTTTTACTTTTATGTTTAATTCATATAACACTCCTTTGCCCAATTTAGATTGATTAGATTCGGTTCTAGCTCATAGCATGACAGGTGAGTCACGGTTGCTCCATAGCCGAATTCGAGTCAATCTAGATTGTCACGTGTTGCGGGTTCAAACTTGTTGGTCTTGTGTAGATTTTGATAGAACCGGGTATCATGCGGTAGTTGCAGGTTTTTGGGTCGTCTTAGAACTAATCATCCGGTGGATTAGAATTCGATTCGATCTGATAGATTTATCATCATTGACAAAGTTTGTTCCTTCTTCATGGAACCCGATTCGGCTATATAGCCGTATTCGGCGGTCTCTTCACGGGTGAAACATGCTCATGGTTTTGTTTTAAACAATGAATGCTTTTAGCCTTCCATGTTTAGAGTATATCATGTGGTAGATTGATCTATTCTTGGTTGGTGGTGTGATTTCAAACAAGTTGTATCATGCGGTGGATTAACTTGTTTGTTTTATGCTTGACGGGTTCGAAAGGACCTAGACATGCGGTAGACTAGTGCTTTTAACCTATGCATTCTTGTTTACTAAAAATTTATGATCATGCTTTCTATTTATTTTATCATGCTCTGTCCTCGTTAATCAGTTATGGTTATGTGCTGCAATGTTTACTTAAGTAAATACCGATCTTTCGTCATGCTGATGTCACGCGTTCGGCAGTGTATTTCTTACATGCTTTACCGATTACCGAATGATGCTTTAACTGTTGACAAATGGCTTGTTCGTAGCTATATGTCATTCAAAATTGGCTTTGTAGCCGTAGATATGGAACTGTCTGGTATCATCCGGCATGTTCCAGGTTTTATCTAAACATTTTCTTTCTTTGTCAGTTTCAGGGAAAATTGACTGGCACGCTTTCGGATTCAAACGCTCGGGCCACGTGTGAAGCTAGCTAATTCGGCTTGCTGTGTGCTTGGCGTAAGGTGCTGATTTACGTCAACACACTTTTTGGCACGCCCGGTGGGACACACAAGCTTTGAAGATGCCTGAATTGAAGGACATTCTGGACATCACTCTTGAAGAATTGTCTAAAGAACATCAACAAATGGTGAAGACTGCTGCAGATCAGTTCATTAAGAAGTGTTTGCTGTCTTTTGCTAAGAACAGGAGTGGTGCACCATTTCTCAAATCAGATCTGCCAAGAGTTCTACTGCCTGGACAATCTGATCTTAATGAAGATGAAGAAAGGGAGAAGTTCTCTGGCCTGTTATACAAAGCTCTGGGGGACACAATGACCAATCATAATGCTGCATTCTTGAACAGCTTTCAACACATAATGATTGGAATTTTTGGTCAGCAAGTGGATAAGCCTTTCGAACACATGGGCAACTTGGTGGCCCGACATACTTCAATGTTCAAACATCAGTTCAGAAACCTCATGGTAAAGGAACTGTTGAAGAAACTGGAACTTCTGGTACCAAGGGTGTGAGTGGCCAACCGATTCAGCAGGATCCTTAGCATGCAATGCTGAAACCTCGCACATATGATGATATGGCATTCGGCACTACGGGAAATCCACCTGCTTCTGCCTACAAGATATCTCCTCTAAACAACAGGCTGCAAAGGGATATGTATGGGAATGGATATTCAGAGTTCATGGATTATAATGCTATTGATGCTCACCCAAATCCCGGATATGTTGGTGCTACAGGGATGCCTGCTGGGAGGACAGGGAATCAAGATGCCAATGTTGACCTCATGGTGCAAAGAATGACCGATGTACTGCAGAATCAGTTCGGTCTAAAGCCTAAAAACCAAGGGTATATGTACTCATCGCCTTTCCCAGAGTGGTATCAAAGGGTGTCGTTGCCTAACAGGGTTAAAGTGCCTACAGAATTTACTAAATTCTCAGGACAAGATGACACTAGTACTGTGGAGCACATAGCACGGTATTTGATGCAGCTTGGTGAGGCGTCAGCAGATGAGCTTTCAGAATCAGATACTTTCCTCTATCATTGACAGGTCCAGCTTTTACGTGGTTTCAGCAGATGAAGCTTTTAGAATCAGATACTTTCCTTTGTCATTGACAGGTCCAGCTTTTACATGGTTTGCTTCTTTGCCTGCTCAGTCGATTTGTACTTGGAAGGATCTAGAGCAGAAGTTCCATGCTCACTACTATATTGGTAGTACAGAGAAGAAGTTGGTTGATCTGACCAGCTTAAGGCAAAGGAATAATGGGACACCTACAGAGTTCCTCAGGAGATTTAGGGAAACAAAGAGTATGTGCTTTTCTCTGAACATACCTGATGATCAGCTGGCTGGTATGGCTGTAGCTGGGATGCTGCCTGCAATTCGTGAAAAGCTGTTCGGGATGGAGTTTGATGATCTGGGCCAGTTGTCACACAGATTGGCGTTGATGAGTAACCAGGCGTATGGTTTCAAGAAGGATGCCAGGTTTGCTAAACACAATGATGTAGCTGACATTTACAACTAGTTCCTCGAAAGAGCAGATCAAGGGTATGAGTATGAAGATAACGAGGAAGTGGCTGCAGCAGAGATAGTGTGGGGCAAAGAACCAGTTATTGTAAGTCAGAAGTAGATTAAGAAGACTAAAGACACCTATGATTTCGACGTGACTAAAGCAGATAAACTGTTTGATTTCCT
>OAMR01000603.1:565412-580471 GCA_900205405.1 Echinochloa crus-galli | reverse complement strand
CGGCACTTTCCCTCAATTAATTACAAGGAAGGGGAATTAGTTCTAAAACGACCCAAAAACCTGCATCTACCGCATGATACCCGGCTCTGTCAAGATCCATACAAAATCAACAAGTTTGAACCCGTGACACGTGGCAATCTAGATTGACTCGAATTCGGCTATGTAAGGAAACGTGATCATGTCATGCAATGAATCAAAACCGAATCTAATCAATCTAAATTGGGCAAAAGAGTGTTATATGAATTTAGCATAAACTAAAACCCAAACAACACAAGGTAACTTAAAAACTTTCATTTTTCCCTTCTCTTCAGGTTCAACAGCGTTCACCATATTAACTGAGAAACCAATCATGTTCTGAGGGAACGGGTTACTGTCCAGTTTCATCTTATTGTCAAATAGAGGATATCGACGACATCGATGTCTCTATAGATCGTCTTGAGGTCCATGGCGCTGCCATTGCCGATTCCATCCATCCCCAGTCTGTCTTAAATAGGCTCTTTCAGTAGTTTGCACTAGGGATTTATGGAATTTCGGCAATAAAACTTATCTTTTGCATCCCTTTTGCGATAAATTTGTTGAGTTTATGATGTGGTTTTGACACAATTCCTAGTCGATTACGATTACAAATGTTTATTTCCAAAGAAATACGTCGAAGCGCCGTATTCATCTCATACTTTTCATCAAATCGGCTTCTTCCTTATATTTAATCCACGTCATCACGCTCTCCCGAATACTTCCGTCCTGAATGATGACGGCTTCCCGACCGCAGAGCGTCTTTTGCCGAATGCTTTGAAGAAAGCCTTCTTGCCGAATGGTATTTTTTACCAAATCTGGCCCACATGTCAGCCTCTTCCTGTTACCAATTTTTGGTGTTAACACATGCCCCTTCAATTTCGGGATAAAAGATAATTTATCTCGGAATTGACTAGAAACACTTCAACGTCTCCAGGCTAAACTCGTTCAATCGCCCATTTTTCCTCTTTCAAATCTCCGGACTCCATCCAGATCCAAACCCTAGCTCATTGATTCCTTCAAGCTTCAATCTTCAAATGGCGGACCAAGATCAAGCCCTCCGAGTAAGTTTTATTCCTCTTAAGTTCATTCGGCATTACTCTTTTTGAATCGCGTCTTAAATTTTCTTTTCGCCTTTTTCTGTTCTTGGTAGGCCCTAGCAGCCGAACTCTTGATTCCCATCGAGGAAAAAGCACCATCTTATTTCCTCGGGCCCGTAGGAATTTCAGACTCCTCTGAGCTCATTGCGGCTGAATCCCAAAGAATCCCTTTCAAGACCTCTCTGACAAAGCCCCACGAATGGCAAGACGCCTTCAAGAACTGGCCTCTGCCCCAATCGCTGGCTGGAGAAACTGGTACAGTGTCACACCCCAAAATTTTTGGATTTTGGGATGTGATTTAATAGAATAATTAATACAATATTTTTCTCAATTTTCTAAAATTTTCCAAGCTTTATATAATTTACAGGGAATTTAGTACAAGAAAAATGCTATGTTGAATTCGTTATTGAACTAAAACCTGGCACTGCACCTATAGCCAAGAGGCCGTATAGGATGGGAGCGAAGGAGCTGGAGCAGCTCAAGAAGGAGTTGGACGAATTGTTGGCCAAGGGGTACATTCGTCCGAGTGCTTCGCCATGGGGAGCACCGGTATTGTTCGTCGACAAGAAGGATGGTACTCAGAGGTTGTGTGTAGACTATCGAGCCCTCAATGAAGTGACCATCAAGAACAAGTACCCGCTGCCGAGGATTGATGATCTGTTCGATCAGCTGAGAGGAGCTTGTGTGTTCTCCAAGATCGATCTTCGCTCGGGTTACTATCAGATGAGGATCCGTCCGTCAGATGTGCCTAAGACCGCTTTCACCACTCGGTATGGGTTGTATGAGTTCTTGGTCATGTCTTTTGGATTGACCAATGCTCCTGCATACTTCATGTACTTGATGAACAGCGTGTTCATGGACTATCTGGACAAGTTCGTGGTGGTATTCATTGATGACATTCTGGTTTTCTCCAAGAATGAGGAAGAACATGAAGAACATCTGAGGTTGGTACTGCAGAGACTCCGGGAGCATCAGTTGTACGCCAAGCTGAGCAAGTGTGAGTTCTGGCTGAAGGAAGTGGCCTTTCTGGGACACGTGTTGTCCAATGGAGGAGTGGCAGTTGATCCGAAGAAAGTCAGCGATGTGTTGAGCTGGAATCCGCCACGGGATGTGAGCGAGATCAGGAGTTTCCTTGGGATGGCCGGTTATTACAGACGGTTCATTGAAGGATTCTCCAGGGTCGCTAAGCCGCTGACTGCTTTGCTAGAGAAGAATGCCCCGTTTGTGTGGACAGAGGCATGCCAGGTCAGCTTCGAAGAGTTGAAGAAGAGGTTGACTACAGCCCCAGTGCTGGTATTGCCAGATTTGGCTAAGAGTTTCTCCATCTACTGCGATGCATCCCGTCTAGGACTGGGTTGCGTCCTTATGCAGGAGGGCAGAGTCGTGTCGTATGCGTCCAGGCAGCTGAGGAAGCATGAGCAGAACTACCCGACGCACGACTTGGAGTTGGCAGCTGTGGTTCATGCGCTGAAGATCTGGAGACACTACTTGATTGGGCACAGATGTGACATCTACACTGATCATAAGAGCCTCAAGTATGTCTTCACTCAGTCAGATCTGAACATGAGACAGCGCAGATGGTTAGAGCTGATCAAGGATTATGATCTGGAGATTCATTATCACCCAGGGAAGGCCAACTTGGTGGCAGATGCTCTGAGCAGGAGGAGTTATGTGAACAGGATCACTGGACACCGTTTGCCTGAGGAGCTCAGCCGAGAGTTCGAGAGGATGAGTCTGGGATTCGTCACCAGCATCACTGAGATGGCAGTGGAGCCCACGCTCGAGCAGGAGATCCGTAGAGGTCAGCTGCAGGATGAGAAGATCCGAGAGATTGTTGGGAATGTTGCATTGGGAAAGGCCCCTGGATTCAGAGTTGATGATCAGGGGACTCTATGGCATGGGAAGAGGATATGTGTGCCAGATATAGCGCAGATCAGAGAGATGATTCTGAGAGAGGCACATGACTCAGCTTATTCGATCCACCCAGGCAGCACTAAACTGATCAGAAGAAGCAGGCCAGGTTCCGTGACGGACTTCAGGATGCTCTCCAGTACCAGCTCATGTGCACAAAGTTCCGGACCTTTCACGAGCTGGTGGACGGCGCGCTGATGTTGGAGCACAAGCGCCGTGAGATGGAGGACAAGAAGAGGAAGCTCCAGGGACAGCAGGTGGGCAGCAGCAGTCGTCCACGCTTCACACCTCCCCAGAGTCAGCAGGTGGGAGGCCAGCAGCGCTTCCAGGGCCAGTCCGGTTTACTCAGTCGTGGCCAGTACCAGCAGCAGTATGGGTAGATTTTTGCTAGGCGCAGCTACTGTCACCATTATTTAATTGTTAATATTGACTTAATGGTCCACTTCAACTTTAATGTTAAAACTTGCTTTTTAGCAACATGGATTAGGGAGCTAGTAGCATGTGCTGTGTGCTTTGCTCTAGTGTCTCCCTCTAAGGACCGGTTCTTAAAGCGGCAACCCAGGAGCCAGTCGTCGCCACCAGGACTATAATGGCTCTGGTCTTGGACAAGTAGCTTGTACGGCTCTAGCTTGGCAGTAGTTACCGACGGGCCGACGGCGGTATGGGAAGCACTCGTGAGAGTATGGTTTGATCCACCGAGGGCGGTTTATCCGTCAGCTATGTCCCTATGAGACACAGTCCCGTGTGGGAGTCTCAGAGATTGAGGACTCCGCACGTTGCGCATTGTTGGGGTGGATACCCGCGCTCTGGACGCCATCGACCCCCTCATGGTGTGACTCCGTGGGCGTACGTCGATCTCGGTGCCTAAGGACTCACCACCTTGTAGTACCCCAGCGGCTACTGTCTTGTTAGGGTGTCTTGTGAAAGCCTCGTAGCGTCCCTATGCAGTCACACCTCGGAAGTGTTGATGTGCGTGGTTGGGTGCAAAGTTCCTTTGAACTTTTACGCGACTGGTGGGTAAAGGGCGAAACCTCTGCAGAGTGTAAAACCTATCATGATAGCCTTGCTCAGGGTCACGAGCGGCCTGGATCCTTTTTGATTAGAACTTGATATTTATTCATGCTTAATGTCACTTACACTATTAATTGGGTTACAACCGGGATTCATCTAAAGTAGTAATTATGTGTAAAACGAACCAACTAAAAGTGCTAATGCAGTAAAGCCAGTGTCAAGCCTTTTCTGCCTCATCCCCCGTGCTATACTTGCTAAGTAATTCTGTTACTTACACTTGCTATTATTATCATTTTGGGCAAAATCCCAGACGGGTAACAGATTGGAGTCAGGCTGATTATGCTGTGGAGTTTCCCGAGGATTTGCCGTACTTCTGAGTTGGCGTTCTCCCAGTCAGAGTCCCTGTGGGATTGCGGCTACGCTTATGTCTACATGATGACCGGCTTGAATATCACAGAGTCTGTGCGCCCATACAAGTACAAGGGCTCCTCCAAGCAAATAGGAGTGAAGACAGGAGTTGGATATAAGAAATATATCCAGAATTATATGTCTGACGGTCCTCTGTCCGATGTTGAATACAGGGCCTTTCTAAATATGTGGCAATGAGCCAACTCTGAATCATATTGTGATGGCTGAAGATTTGGCTGCTGGTACACTCATCCCTCTTGGGAAGTACCTGCTGGGAAGTGTCTATCATATGCTCCATCAAACCACTCGCCTGATGCACACTAGCAAGAAAATCCCTTGTGTCAATGGTCCTTGGTGGTTCATCCAGATGTGGTTACAGTTGTACATGCACCAGATTGTCATTATTGACATCAACAGTCGGCACTTTCCTTCAATCAACTACAAAGAAGGGGAAACTCAAAGTACCAAAGGCTGTCAAACCTACGGAGAGGCCGCCTCTACTGTATCTGTGGATAAGAGCATTGGTGAATTCTTTGAGCTCTTCTCCAAAGGTTTTGCTGATCCTCTTTGGTTTCCTTATTTTGATAATGACAACCTCACTCTTCCTTGTGAGTTCAGTTTTGAAACTGGATGTGTAGATGCACAATCTACAGCTATTTTTAATTCTTTCATTCGGCCCTGTATTCTGCCAGCCGAATTTTGTGGAGGGAGGTTGGTTCAGAGTACCTTTGAGTACTATCAGCCGAATATGATGGCCAGACAATTAGGCTGTGGTCAAGTGCCCCCAAGATTATTTCTCCATGAATTCCTCAAGCCCAGGGAAATTATCAAGGATTCCACAGAAACAAGAAGGATTTTTTATTATAAATGTTGTACCACTATTTATGCACCTGAGCCTTTTGTGCCAATAACATCTGTCCATCCTTCTTTCACTCTCTGGTGGCAAGAACTTCATGACCATATTTTTAACATGCCAATTCATCCCCTCTGTCTTGAGTTAATGCCTGACTATCAGCCAAATTCAGAGGTAATATGCCCATCCTCCATCTTATTTTAATAACCTTTCTTCCTTTGATTATAACTTTGTCATTTTGCAGGACATAGTTCCTGTCCCTCTTGCCAGGACGATTCAATACAAGATTGCAGGCCCAATATCTGCTCTGGGGCATCAATCTCCTACCTTGGCCCAGCTGATGTCTAGACAGGCCACCCTGGACCCAATCATTACCAGGCCATCTTCTGCCAAAAGAAAGACCCCCTCTCTACTTGTTGCCTCTGCTGCAAAAAAGAAAAGAACAAGTAGCAGAAAAACTATCCAGGTCATAATCTTTCTCCCTTGAGTATAATTCTCTTTTTATCCTGCTCATTTCTTATCTTCTACTATTTCAGGCTCAGACACAGCAAGCACCAGCCATCACAGATTCTGCCGATGTTTCATTGACTGGTATGAATCTTTGCTATCTCTTCCATTCTTTTTCATTGGCATTTATCCCTTTTTAGTTGCAGAACAAACCTCAATAGATCAAATCTTGGAGAGCCCCTCTTCTCACCGTGATTCACCTCCAGCTTCACCAGCTCTTCCTCAACCAGAAGCTTTACCTTCACCAAGAAACTCTCTAGCTTCTCCTCAGCATGACATTCAAAACCCTTCTATTGAGCCTAAGAAGCCTTCTTCTCCTATTCAGGGAATCAGTAATGAGGTAAGTATAGCCATTCATTCTTCTCAATTCTTCAGTAATGTGTCACTAATTCAGCAAGAATTTCCAATCTGCTTCATCAACCAGTTATTCATTTGCCTTGGATGACTTGGTTGCTGAACAAGGAGAAGAAGCATCTTCTGGTCAAGCTCTATCAGAAGAAAACCAATCAAAACTGAAAGATATTCTCTCCTTGCTGCAAAAAGATATTCAAGACCAAGTCAAGGATGCTGATCTTCTAAGGGATGTGCTTGAATCCATTGATCAAGATCTTCCTGGTGATATCAAAGCTTCTCTAGAGCCAGTTTCTCAATTAGACAATCATTTTGTTGCAGTGAAACAGGCTTTAAAGAATCAGTCTTCTCAACTAGCTTTAGAACAAAGAAGGGCATCAGCCAAGCAATCTGTGAAAGATTTGCATATTCAGGCCCAAAGCAATAAAGAGCTGTTAGCCAATCTGCAACCTGCACTTGAGCTGAAGAAGGCCAGAAAAGCTGCACTAGAGGCCGAGCTGAGAAATCTGTCGGCCGAGATTGAAGCTGATGAGAAGCAGATAGCTGATCTTCCTGAGTTGGCAAAGAAGATACGGAAGGAAGCTTCAGCAGCCTTGAATGAAGAAAAACAACTCAAGATCAAACTCTCTGCTTTGGCCAAGAACCAGGAGGCTGACAAGAAGCTGCTGGAGGACATTAGCTGTATGATTTTGAATGCCAAAAATGTAATCTCTAGATACTTGGGTGTATAATTGTAACAAACAGCCTCGTAGCCGAATGCTTAATTAATTCTGTGGTCTTGCCACCTCTTACTTCTGTTTTGCTCCAATGTAAATGATTCATTCGGCAACGCTGGCTTCAACAGTATCAGTCCTGTAAGGCTAGTCATGCACAGCCGAATTTGGTCAAGCCGAATATGACATCAGCATGAATCCCAAACGACACCGAAACCGTTCGGTTTCGAGAACCCTTTCCACCTTCCGAATTTTTGGGATACGCGCCACGATCTCTCAGCCACGATCTCGTCAGTTCTATAAATAAAGATATCGAGTGCCGCTAGTCTCTCACCAAATCTTTTGCCTTCCTCGTCTTTGCCAGTTCGAGCTCTTCTTTTCCCCAAGCACAGTAAACTCAAGAAAACCCCAATGGCCAACGGAAGGCGACCGGCCGCCGATGAGCCCGAAGGAAGCCGCAGGTGATGATTGTCTGCCTCTTCTTACTCTTCTTTCAAGATTTCGCCCTCCTTTCTGACAAATCCCTTTGTTTTTTCAGGCTAATCCAATGGAACCCCGTTGCTGCTCCGGCTGCGGCTCCAGCTGCGGTTCCAGCTGCGGCTCCTGCCGCGGCTCCTGCTACGGCGACCGATTCTTCGAGCTCGTCCAATCGAACTCTCGAATCGAATGATCTTCGCTACTCTGATAGCGACGCCCGCCGGTTCAGGAGGGAGCGCGACGAGACGCGCCATGAGCTGGAAGTCATCTCCAAACAAGCTGGGATTGCGGACCTCGAGTGGCAACACCAGCGCAAATAGTTGCTCGAAACCATCGATGGTGAGTCCTGCAATCTGCTCAGTTTCAATATGTCTTCAAATAGCATTATATCTGTCATCACTTGTAATTTCGCAGATCGCGATGCTGAGCTCAACCGCCTGAAGGCACTGGTGGAGACATTGGCAAACAAGGTGAACGCTCAAGGGGACACACCAGAGGCTCGCCTTGGTGCAGTGGCAAGCCGCGTCGACGAGGTGGCCGTCCATGGCGTTCGTCTGGGTGCCGCCGTGGGTTTAGTTGCCATGTCGACACGCACCGGCACTGATTATTCCAGGATGCCGGTCGGCTTCGCCAATGGCAATCCAGAGGATATCGACAACATCGATGTCTCTATAGATCGTCTTGAGGTCCATGGCGCTGCCATTGCCGATTCCATCCATCCCCAGTCTGTCTTGAACAGGCTTTTCCAGTAGTTTGTACTAGGGATTCATGGAATTTCGGCAATAAAACTCATCTTTTGCAGCCTTTTGTGATAAACTTGTTTAGCTTATGATGTAAAATATTTGCACTAAGGGCAATACACTCTAGTATTGGCCATTTTCCCCCTGTTGGAATTTTTTGCTCTGAAGGCGGCTCCTTCTGCAAATTGCTTAACCTTCACTTTTTTGTTGTAATATTTAGCAACTCGCATTTTATTTTTCTCAATATTTTCCAAGGCCTTGAGACGAATCACATGTAGATCTTCTAATTCATCCATCATTAAATCATTATAATCTTTAGAACATAAATCCTTCTGCAATTTTATCCTTCTTGAATCTGAGATTCCTTCCCATGCCAAAACAGCATGATGTCCATCCAAATGTCATGACAATCCATTCAAACAACCCTATATGTCCAGGACACATGAATGTTGTTTTTGCTATATCTTCCAATGCCATAAAAATCTGATTGTACCCTGCATTGCCATCCATGAAACTAATCACTTTATATCCAGCAGTTAGAAGCCTCTGCCTGTCCATTAGCTTGAGCATAATAAGGAGAAGAATTCAATAATTTGATCCCCATACTTTCAGCAAAATCTCTGAATTCTGAAGATATAAACTGAGTCCCTTGATCTGTGGTAATCGTCTGAGGAATTCCAAATCTATAAATGATGTGCTCTGTCTGAAGGATTTCCAGCAAAATCATTTAGAATTATAAGCAACGTAATAATACTCCATCCAGGGATTTATAATATAAATCTTTATCAAGAAGAACAAACTTTATAGCTTTATACCTGAGCCTCCTAGAAACTTCTGGGATGGATTCTCCAAATAATCAGCAATTTCTTTTCTCCAATCACCTTCTGCCAGATCATAGTCATTGTCACACCCCAAAATTTTTTCGATTTTGGGTTGTGAATTTTAAAAATAATTAATATAATAATTTTCTCAATTTTCCAAAATTTTCCAAGCTTTATATAATTTCCAGGAAATTTAGTATAGGAAAATTCTATTTTCTAAAATTAAAATTTAAAATAGTATTGAGTGCTTGCATTCATGCTGGCTGCATTGAGTTTTGCTTGTGTGTCATTCGAATAAGAATTCGAGTTTGAATCGCCTTGTTTGGAGCCCTAGAATAGTTGTTTCGGCCTGAGTTCGTTTTCGCCCCCTAAACTCTTTTCTCGCTCGTTTCCCTCCTTCATCTATTTCTCCTGAGCCGGCCCACTCTCTTCCTTCCCCGCGTCGGCCCACCTCAGCTGTGCGGCCGAGCGCCGCGGCCCAGCCCACAGCACCGCACCAGCCGCGCAGCCGCTCGGCCCAGATCGGCCTAGCCAGCCGCTCAGCGCCTCCTCGCTCGCGGCCTTCCCCTTCTCTCCTGTTTCGGCCCAGACGCCTCAGCGCGGCCCAACAGGCAAGCCGGCCCAACACTGCACCCGCCTCCCCCTCCTCTCCTCTCACCGACAGGTGGGGACCACCTGTCATCACCTTCCTTTCGCTGCCAGAAGCCCAGCCTTGCTCTTTTGCGTATGAATCCCTCTGTTTTATCACATAATTACGTATAGGTCCCTGGTTTTCTTCAAATAAGCCCCTGGATCTTTTTCAAACTTCGCCAGCAAGTCCCTAAACCCTAGAAAAGCCGTAACTTCTCCGTTTTAGCTCCGATTTAGGTGATTCTTGCGCTCACGTGTTCGTAGCGAAGCGTAGAATAGTTTCGTAGCCTCCTTTTGTCCTGTTTCTACTGTTTGGTGTACTGTTCTTAGTTATTCTTGTTTGTTTGCTTGTTTAGCATGTTGTGCTCGATGATTGATTGCTGCGAGTAGAGGAAGGGCGTTCAAGGGATTCAAGATCAAGAATTGAAGAGTCTGAGCAAGCTGTATACTGGATTTGAGGCAAGTTATAGCATGGACAATCCTTGCTACCTATTCACCTTTTAATCATTATTCCATACATGCATGTGTCTAAATTGTTTTCCATTAAGGTTGTACCTAGTTTATTTATCCTATGCCTTGATTACTTTGGGTTATTGCATTATGGGTAGACTTTTGCTAGGCGCAGCTACTGTCACCTTTATTATTACTGTTAATCTTGATGTAATGGTTCACTTCAACTTTAGTGTTAAAATCTACTTTTTAGCAACCGGATTAAGGGAACTAGGGCGTCAGCTGCGTGCCAGGCCCTAGTGTCTCTCCGTAAGGACCGTTTCTTAAAGCGGAAACCCAGGAGCCTGTTGCCACCGCCAGAACTATAATGGCTCTGGTCTTGGACAAGTAGCTTGTACGGCTCTAGCTTGACAGTAGTTACCGACCGGGCCAGCGGCGTGGTGGGAAGCATAGGTGAGAGTATGGTTGATCCACCGACGGCGGAAGGTCTGCCGGCTATGTCCTCGTGAGACACAGTCCCGTGTGGGAGTACGTGAGCTCCACACGTTGCGCTTTTACTTTTCTTGCTGGCCTTCGTGCCGCGCATTGGACGCTAATGACCCCCTATGGTGGACTCCATAGGCGTACGTCATTCTCGGTGCCTTGGGTCATGTTGCCTATGTTATCATAGCGGCTACTGGTTAGGGTGTCTTGTGAAAAGCCTCGTAGCGTCCCTATGCCGTCACACCTCGGTAGTGTTGATGTGCGTGGTTGGGTGCAAAGTTCCTTTGAACTTTTACGCGACTGGTGGGTAAAGGGCGAAACCTCTGCAGAGTGTAAATCTATCATGATAGCCTTGCTCAGGGTCACGAGCGGCCTGGATCCTTTTTGATTAGAAGATGACGTTTATTATTGCTGTTTAATGACACTTACACTATTTAATTGGGTTACAACCGGGATTTCATTCACCTGTAGTAAATTGGAGGAAGTTAAAATGAACCAACTAAAAATGCTAATGCAGTCAAACCGGGGTCAAACCTTTTGAGCCTTCATACCGCGTGCTATGCTTGCTAAGTAAGACATTTACTTACACTTGCTATTATTCGACATTCCGGGATGGGTACAGATGGAGTGAAAGAGGACCTTCCGTACTTCTGAGCTGTGGTCAACCAGTCGGTGTCCCTGTGGACTGCGGCCTCGCCTTCGAGTTGAAGATTAGACTTCCGCTGTGTACGTGCTAACTCTGCTTTAAACTATTTTTATTCGAGCATATTGCTCTGATTATCATATTTGTTAGCTGTATGTGTTCTGTGGACATCCTGGGCACACATATAGCAGCACTTCGGGTTTATATAAAATCCGGGTGTGACAGTCATCAGCGGCAAACATTTCTTGGTTTTCTCTGTAACCTGATGCACTTTGAGCCAATCTGGTTGCTTCTTCATTATCCCCTCTAGGAATGTGTTGTAGAATTACTGATTGAAAGCTCTTTAAGATTTGCTTGCATTCTTCATAGTAATTCCTTAGGATATCATTTTTGCATTCATATTCACCACTCAATTGTTTTATAACTAGCTCTGAATCTCCAAAAATTTCGACTGCAATGGCCCTTGCTTCTTTCAATGAAGCATTCATTACATAATCGGCAAACAGCATGCAAAGGAGTGCACTGCCGACCGCATGACGTCACCATGATGAAAGATCGGTATTTATTTAAATGATCGCTGCAGTTCTTAATCACAACCGATTAACGAGAAAGAGGCATGATAGATCCATCAAAGAATAACACCCAAGGAGTAATTTCAAGCAAATTAATTGATGAATCACGATGTTCAGTAATAAAGTCAGCAATAATCTGTCCCTTAACAGCTTTTGCCGACTCAAACCTCAATTCAAACTCAGACAAGGCTAAAATCCATTTGCCAATCCTTCCATTCAAAATTGGTATAGACAACATGTGTTTAATTACATCAAATTTTGAATACACGACGCATTCGGCATTTAACAAATAGTGCCGAAACTTTGTACAGGAGTAATAAACACATAAACAAAGCTTCTCTGCAGCCGAATATCTTGTTTCGGGATCAAGCAATTTCCGGCTAAGGTATGCAACTACTCTTTCCTTTCCCTCAAATTCTTGTATGAGGGCCGATCCAATAGTTTGGGCATCGGCCGCCACGTACCCACGTACAACTTGAAAGGTTTGTTCAATTGTGGAGGTACCAATACTGGTGGTTCCTTCATGTACTCTTTATTTCATCGAAAGCCTTTTGTTGTTCGTCACCCCATACAAACTTTTGATCCTTTTTGATTTTCAGCAGTGAAGAAAAGGGCAACACCTTCTGTGACAAATTTGATATTAATCTTCTCACAAAATTTATCTTGCCAAGTAATGATTGCAACTCTTTAAGATTAGTTGGAGGAATAATCTCATCAATTGCTTTCATACTTTTCTTGCCAACTCCTATCCCTCCTTCATGTATCAAAAACCCTAGAAACTCTCCAGCTGAAACTCCAAAAGCACCCAGGGGCTTATTTGCAAAAAGTCAGGGGCTAAAACATAATTTTATATAAAAACAGGAGGGTTTATTTGCAATTTGACCAAAACAGGAACTCGGGTACTATTTTTAAACAAGTCAGGGGGTTTTCTGTAAAAATCAGGACTTAATTATAATTATTTTTGAATAGATTTGGACTGCGGGTAAATTTTGAAAAAGGGCAGGGGCTCTTCTGCAAAACGTTCATGGCTGACTAGGGTTGACCGTTATGGTCAACTTTGATTTGTCTCGGTTGACTTGATCTGAACCGCTGGTTTTGGATTGGAGGGCAGAGATTAGATCGGGGGGGAGGAGGGTCGCCGGCGGTGAGGTGCTGCGGCGGCGAGCGGCGGCGCTTCGCCGGCGATGAGCGAAAACACGCTAGAGCGCTCGGTTTGAGGCGGCGATTGTTGCTACGGCCTCGGGACAATGCGGCGAGTCGAGTGAGGGTGCTCTCGTCGACGGGGACGCGACAGCGGCGGCCGGCGACGGCGAGCAGGAGCGGCGGACGGCGAAGAGCGACGATGGCTCGCGACAGAGGGGAAAAGAGGGCAAGGAGGGGCGTGGGAGTGAGCTGACCTGCTAGAGAGGCTTCCCCGGGTGATCAATTCGGCCGGAGCAGCGGCGGGACGGCTGGTCGACGGCGACCGGCGGACAGCGGAGTCGGGCGAAGCCGGCGATGGTGCTCCGAGGCACGGGAGGGGTCGCGCGAGAGCTGAGCGTGCTCCTGGCGGCCTGGTGATGCCGCTTCGAGACTTGGCCGGGGCGGTGAGGCGTTGGAACGGCGGAATTGACCGAGGCGGCGAGCTCGGACTCAGCGGCGGCGATGCGAGCTCGGGCGAATCTGGCGGCGCGAGGTAGGATGGGGATTAGGGGCGGCACGGTCGCGACCTTTATGGAGCGGCCGAAGGGAAAGTCCGGGCGGTCCTTGGCGTCCGTGCCGTGGCCGACCGGAACTCCGGCGGTCGGGGCCGAGTCGGACACCGACGGGAAGAGGGGGACGGACCTGACCGGTGGGTCCCCTCGGTCAGCGGCGTAGAGAGAGGGGGGCGGCGTTGTGGCGGGCTGGCGCGCTGGGCCGCTTGGCCGCGGGATGGGCCGTGCAGGCCGACGCGGAGCTGGGCCGGAAGCGGCTGCGCGGGCTGGGGCGAGCAGGAACGCGAGCAGGCCGGCGCGGGCGGGAAGGGAACGGCCGGGGGCGTAGCAGGCCGCCAGGCTGGGCCAGAAGCGGAGCTGAGGGAGGTGGGCCGCTGCGAAGAGAAAAGAGTAGGAGGGCCAAGATTGGACGGGAAAAGAGTTTAGGGGGAAAAAGTGAACTCGGGCCGCAGAAACTTTTCTAGAGCTCCAAACACAGCGATTCAAATTCGAATTTAAACAGAATTTAAATTCCAACTGAACCACACACAAACAAAACACTATGCAGTCGGCATGAATGCAACAAAAATGTTTCTAACCTTATATTAAATTTTTATTCCCCATAAATAATTTATTTTCCTTAGATAAATATGAGCATAAAATTAAGTAAAAACAATTTAATTACTAAATTTTAAAATAGGCATTTTTAGGGTGTTACACGGCACCATGGTCGAAGTCCACCCAGTCCGTTCGTGCGCATCCCGTCGGGGCGTCGGCGTCCCCGCGTACGGTCCCTATTCCGAGGTGGGCCCTTGAGCCCCTCCCTGATCTGGTGCCCTGCCTCGGGGTTGATCGCCCATGACTTCTCATTTGCTGCCAAGGCGAGGACCGACCGACATGTTTATGGGTCCAGAGTGCGCCACGTGGGGCACCGGTCGCAAGGTCGGCCACACGTGGCATCGTGGGTTCGTAGCCCAACACATTCGGCGCTCCCTTTCCCGGGGTACCCCTGGTATGGTTACATGTCAAAAATCAAAACCCAATTTCGTCATTATGTTGACCTCAACAAGGACTTCAAAACAAGATCCCACGTCAATATAAATTCTTTTACAGTCAATCAAAATTCCATGACTTTTTGCCAGAATTTTGAACAGCCCAGTATTAAGAACATTACGCTTGTTTTTTTAACTGTGGTTATATTTTATTCTGATATTGCGTTCACAATATAAGTTTGTTTATTCCACTCGCTAATATAAGCAATTTTTTGAAAATGTCTCAATATATTATAACAAACCTGGAGGGTATTTTCTACAATATAAATGCTTTTAAAGAAAATGTTGTCAAACTATCATCAAGTGGGATCTTGCTTTAAAGTTCTCAGTGCAACGAACACAATAGTACAATTATTTTTAGTTTAGATGCTCGACTTCAAAACTATGGTTTCTTTTAATTCAAAACCAACTTGCATGCAACACTGAGAATTTTACTTGTATGGTAATCAACATGTGTGTGTGTGTGTGTGTTGTGTGTTTGTGTGTGTGTGTGTGTGTGAGAGAGAGAGAGAGAGAGAGAGAGAGAGAGAGAGAGAGATGCATGACACTTGATGGCCATTGCACGGTACGATATGGCCCTGTATGATGGACCTCTAATGAGTGCACACTCAGAAACAAGCGTTTACCAAAATATATTGTTAACCCCCCCCCC
>OAMR01000603.1:536453-550158 GCA_900205405.1 Echinochloa crus-galli | reverse complement strand
CTGTCTCTTATACACATCTAGATGTGTATAAGAGACAGGGATATAAAGCATGCACTCACTGTTTAGAGGAAACCGAAAGCATGTATTTTAAACATTGTCGTAAAGTTGTGTACATGGGTCACCGTCGATTCCTTCCGGCGAAGCATGAGCTACGAAAGAAATGTGCGCATTTTGGCGGGAATGCTGACCGCCGTACAAAGCCGAGACACCGGAGTGGGGAAGAGCTATTTGATATGGTGAAGGACCTACACGTGGTGTTTGGCAAGGGAGACGGAAGCCAGGCTGCTCCGACGGGCGAGGATGGTCGTGCCGCGATGTGGAAGAAGAAGTCTATCTTTTGGGAGCTACCTTATTGGCAACGTTTAGAGGTCCGTAACGCGATTGATGTGATGCATCCGACGAAGAATCTTTACGTGAACTTGATAAGCTTCCTGGGTGCTTATGGGAAGCCAAAAGATACACTGGAAGCACGATAGGTGCTGAAACGATTGAAACAGCAAAATGATCTACATCCAGAAAAGAGAGACAACGGACGCCAATACTTGCGTCCTGCCAGCTTCACCCTTAGCAAAGAACAGAAGGCAAGCATGTTTGAATGCTTGAACAATATCAAGGTTCCATCTAGCTACTCCTTCAATATTAAGGGAATAATAAACATGAAAGAGAAGAAGTTCACAAACCTGAAGTCTCACGACTATCATGTGTTGATGACACAGATGCCTCCCGTCATACTCAGGGGTGTGCTACCAGTTAATGTGCGGAAAGCCATTGTGAAGCTATGTGCATTCCTCAATGTAATTTCTTAGAAGGTGATCAATCCAGACCATTTAGTTTAGCTACAGAACGACATGGTTCAATATCTTGTTAGCTTTGAGATGATATTTCCACCATCCTTCTTCAATATCATGACACATCTATTGGTTCACCTCGTCAAAGAGATTCGTATACTGGACCCAGTATTTCTACACAAAATGTTCCCTTTTGAAAGGTTATTTGCTATCCTAAAGAAGTATATCCGTAATCGTTCTCGTCCAGAAGGATGCATTGCTAAGGGATACGAAACAGAGTAGGTCATTGAATTCTGTGTTGACTTTGTCAACGATCTTATGCCGATTGGTGTGCCCGAATCACATCATAAGGGGAGACTTGGTGGAAAGGTCACACTAGGAAGAAGATCGATGGTAATCAAGGACGTGTAGACATTTCGTAAAGTGCACCTCACAGTTTTGCAACAATCAACCTTAGTTGTTCCGTACATCGAGGAGCACATGAAGATTCTCCAGCACGAAAATCCAACAAAGTCGGCGGCCTTTATTCAACATCAGCACAATTGTACTTTTGCTTCTTGGTTGTGACAATGTCTGATGGGTGTCGAGGGCATTCATGCATAGCTAGCTTTTGTAGCTAGGGGTCCATCGACCACGATCTTGAAATTTCAAGGATACGACATCAACGGGTATACATTTTACACAAGAGCCTAGGACAAAAGGAGCACCGACCAAAACAATGGTGTCCGAATCGACGCGACAGACACTAATGGCAATACCAACTCATACTACGGTGTCATAGAGGAGATATGGGAACTAGAGTACGGACCTTTGAAGATCCCACTGTTTAAGTGCCAATGGGTGAAGCTGACTGGAGGAGGTGTTACAGTTGATGACTATGGAATGACGTTAGTGGACCTAAACAAGATTGGCTTTCTAGATGATCCGTTCGTCCTAGCCAAAGGTGTCACGCAAGTTTTTTATGTAAAGGACGTGGCTAGCAGACCAAAGAAAGGGGTGGGTAAGCAATTGGACCCATCACAAGACGAGCCAAAGCGTCATATAGTTCTTCCCGAAAAAAGAAAAATCATAGGGGTTGAGGACAAGACAGATGAAGATTATGATATGCTCGATGGGTTGCCTCCATTCTCGGTGGTTGCTGACCCAAGCATCTTGTTAGCAGCGGAGGAGACACCCTGTCTACGGCGTGATCACAATCAAGGAACATTTGTAAAGAGAAAGTTTATTAGTGTTCGAGTAAATGATGATGCCGTGTAATTTAATTGCACTATGTTCCAGCTATGTTGTAGTAACACATGATATTTATATTCTGGACTATTTTAGTTGCACTATTTTTTAGAATTTTCTATTTATTCATGCTATTTTCTCGTAATCCGTACTATTTTTCTCGAACTTTCTAAGATTTTTAAAGTGCTTTGTGTTATAATAAATGATTGTTTAGGAATAAACAACATAATTTAATAATTAATTAATATATTTCTACCATTTCATGTAATTTCGACATAATTTTCTATTATTTGTATGGAAATTACTTAATAATTCCTATTTTCTATATTTTTTGGATAATGTTAAAGAATTAAAGAGCTTTATTTAACAATTACTATTCTTCTACAATTTTTTATGATCTTTGGACCAAAATGGAATTATTTAAAAACAAAACAGGTGCGAAATATGCATTTGGACCAAAATTTGGCGGCAAACGAAACCAGGGGGCCTTTAGCACCGGGTTGATCTAAGACCCGGTGCTAAAGGCCCCCCATGATTTTAGTTGTCGCCTTCTGGGAGGCCCTTTAGCACCGGGTGCAAGCTGACCTGGTGCAAAAGGCTGTTTAGCACCGGGTGGCTAAAGACGCACACATTAGCACCGGGTTTTTTTCCCACCCGGTGCTAAAGGATTCTGTGTACATAACTCTCAGCCCCGTCCCGTCTCTTCACTTCGCCTCTCGCCCTGTTGTCATCCCCTCGCCCCACCTTCCCCGCGTCCCGCCGCCTCCGCCGCCACCTCCCGCCGCGTCCTCTGCTCAACCTCTCGCCCCGTCATCGTCCCTGTCGTCGCCCCGCCTCCCTGCGCCCCGCCGCCTCCGCGTCCTCTGCCGCCACCTCTGCTCAGGGGTCGGCCGCCACCTCCGCATCCTCTGCCGCCGGCCCGCCGTCCGCCGCGTCCTCCACTCAGCCTCTCCGTCGTCGGCCACGTCCTCCGCTCCGCCTCTCCGTCCGCTGCCGCCTCCCCGTTCGTCGTCTCCGGCTCTGGTGCCGCCTCCCCGTCCTCTGGCGCCGCCTACCCGTCCTCTGCCACCGCCTCCCCGTCCGTCGTCGCGCCTCCGCCACCACCGTCGCCGTCCCCGCCTCTGTCGTCGTCGCGGCTCAGGGGTCCATCACCGTCGCATCGCGTCTCCGCCTCCGTCATCGCGTCTCTGCCTCCATCACCGTCGCCGTCGCCGCGCCTCCCTGTACACCATCGACCACACAGGTAAAACGTGTGTGATCTAGCCGGCCTTCACGCCGTGCGTACATTGTGTGTGAGCCGGCCTTCGCGCCGTGCGTGCAGGTACCGCCGCTTTTTTTTTGCGGGTACCGCCGCTATCGCCTTGCATCCAGCCACGTAGTTGCCATTATTAGGGTTAGAAACGCTTCATAGTGAAGATGTTTGTAAATGTATTACTTAGTATATTGGAAATGCTTCTTATTTTATTTTGGTAGAATATTATAATTTATTTTGATAAATACTTCATATTGAAAATGCTTCGTGTTGGCAATGGTCGTTATTGAAAGATATGGGAACTAGAGTACGGACCTGTTTGTAAATGTATTAGTTTATTTTGTTACTGTATTTAGGTAGAATATTAGAATTTATTTTGATAAATGGTTCATATTGAAAATGCTTCATTTTGGCAATGGTCGTTATTGAAACTGTTTGTAAATGTATTAGTTAGTTTATTTTGTTACTGTATTGCTTCATGTTAGCCGGAACGTGTTACTGTATTGAAAATGGTCGTTATTGCTTCATGTTAGCCGGAACACGACGTTCGCGTTAACGAACCTCTAGCCGGAACACGTTCGTGTTAAAGAATCCCTAGCCGGACCGTGATCGCGCTATCGAACCCCTAGCCGGGACGCGTTCGCGTTAACGAACCCCTAGCCGGAACGCGTTCGCGTTAACGAATCCCTAGCCAGAACGCGTTCGCTCTAACGAACCCCTAGACAGAACGCGTTCGCGCTAATGAACCCACATGGGAGAGCATAATGAGACGTTCTTAGCCCATGAAATATATGAAGCATAATGATGAACTCAGATGGTTTTGTTGACAATGCGGGCGCACATGTCCAGGGCAGCAATGTTGACAATGTGGTTGAACGTGTCCAGGATAGCAATGTGGATGAACGCAGTAATAACGAGCCCACGTCTAGTCAGGTGTGAATATTTAACATAACTATGTATTGTATATCTCATTTAATATGTATTGGATATCACAATTATCTGTATCATATCTATATCTCAACTAATATGTATCATATATATGTAATGTATGTAGCCTGCCTCTACGTCGAGAACTACCCGCAAGAGATCCAAACAATCTGCCACTAAGAAGCTGAAGGATGCATCACTAGAGTGGAGGACGATGGGGAGCCAGTTGAGCCCAAAAAAGTGGCAAGAAAATTTATAAGTTAGTGCGGGGTTGTTCTACGGGATCGCGTGCCCATTAGCATAAGGAAATGAAAATCCACGGACCCTACTGAGCCGCACGTGCTGCCGAATACTGAGATGGAGATGCTATGGAAGGACTTATAGAGAATGTTCAAATGGCCTAGCACTCATGAAGAGCAACTGAAGGATTGGACAATGAAAAAGATGGCAATTCTATTTCAGGATTACAAGAAGAAATTGTACCAGAATTATCTCATGACTGGAGAAGCACCGGATAAACAGAAACATCCATCTGTCACTCCTGCGGCATGGGAAGCGTTCTTGGAGTACAAAACCCCTGAAGAAGGGTCAAATATGAAAGCTGCTAGAAATGCTGACAATGCCGGAAATAGGAAGTACACCCATCGAATGGGTTCAGGAGGTTATAAGGGAAGCATTGATAAATGGGAAAAGATGAAAGAAGATCTATATGCTAGTGGCATTCAGCCGGCGACACATGACTGGCCCACACGATCCAAGCATTGGTACTATGGTCATGGAGGGCACCCTCAGCCCGATCAACGGCTCATTAGTTTTTCCCGAGGAGTTGCGAGAACTAGCTCAACGTCTCCTCGATATCCTTAAGGCATCTAAGAGGGGAGAATTTGTTCCTGACATAGACAAAGATGAGCTAACCCTTGCCTTAGGAAACAAGGAGCATCCTGGATGAACGCGCGGCGTAGGCATAGTCCCATGGAAGAAAGGTTTCAAAGAGGACGCCGCCTCCTATAGGAGCCGTTCAAGGAAACGGTAGCCGCCCAGGGCTCAAAGATACAGGAAATGGAGAGAGAGAGAGAGAGAGAGAGAGAGAGAGAGATGGAGCGGCAAATGAAGTTAGCATTGCTGCACATACAAGCCAAAGGAACCAGTAGCACAGAGCATGTACCTCTCCAAGATCCTAATGCGGCTCTTGTTAGCCCACCACAACATCGCAGCAGTCACGCTTCCACGGAGCATGTACCTACCCATGAAGACAGTCCCGCACCTCAGTCAGAACCGGTTCGTTACCCCGTGGATCAAATAACTCAACAGACCGCGTGCGAACTTGTCGTGAGGCAGAAGAACATATCTGTGGTGGTACGTATGCAGTATTAGTTCGTACTAAACAAATATATGGCCATAAATATTATTCATTTACTAACTTTCTTTCTGATGAATTTATCAGGTCACATACGGTATGACTAACCAGTGGAAGAAGGTCAAAGATGGCATTGCATGGAGATTCCACATGGTTACGAACCGGTTGAGGTGGAGCAAGTCGTTCATAAGTGGAATGACTTGGATCTTGACATCGGCGGAGCAGACGGAGAAACAAAACTCGGATTTAGTGTGTCTCCAAGATTGGATAAGGGCCGCTGCTAATACTAAATGCAACCTGGATTTAGTCCATGATATCTTCCTGGCATTGGAAGGTATGTCTGCAAGTTTGCTTATGTTTCAGCTTCACATCCCTGATCAAAAACTGCCATCTAATGTTATGTTTGGGTCTGTACTATATAGTACTCCCTCCGTTCCAAAATGTAGGTCGTTGTATGCTAGCTAGTGGCCTTGTATGCTATCTGTTGCAGTAATATTGTACTTGGGGCTATAGCTTATCCACATGAAATATTTTTGAAGAGATGCATTTATATGGGCTTCTATTGTTATCTCGGTGGCATTGGGAACATCCTACTGAACCTATTAGACTTGAGTTCATCTTTACTGCCACTGCTATAATTTAACATACAGACATAATGGAATTCACCAATTCATGTGTGCTGCACATACAGGTGAGGAGGCATATGAGGTGTGAGAACTTTTTATCCAGGAACTTCCGATGGGTGAAGCATAATCTACTAAAAAATATGAGTTAAATTATATTTGTCTAATTATTCGGCCTGTTCGTTTCTGATTTTTTGCAGCCGCTTTTGTTGCTGCTGCACAGCCCGCCATTGTAGCTGTTGTTGGTGATGAATGCAGACACTGTAACGGTTGTTGCAGCTGCAGCCGCAGCTAGCACTACCGAATAGGGCCATTGTTGTTTGAAGTCTAATCAAAGTGTTGTAACTTGAGTTAAACTCATGGTTGATGTTCTCTAATGTTTGATAAACTATTTGAAACATGTTTTCTCTTGTATCTTCTGCTTGAAAAAATGTATACATATGCCTGTCTTAATGGGTCAACCTGTACTCTCCAATGGGCCATCGAGTCCATAGCCTATGGGCTTAATTGGGTCGACCCGTGGCCCCTGATAATGGCCTTGAGGCCATAGGGGCCAGGTCCAAGGCCAAGTACAGGCCGACCCGTTCTCATCTTGACTTTAGGAGACCTCTCTATTCTCCCTCAGTGTTTTGTGTTATCTTGCGTTCGCAATGTGAGCTTTGCGCGCACACAACTTGCGTGAGCAGAAGCCTCCGAACCTCCTTGCCTAGCGATCCTGCTCAGGCTAGGCAGGCGATAAGGTTTTTATGGAGTGTACGACTACGCGACTCCTTGCTTGAAGGTCTACTTCCAGGTGGCCGTCTTCGTCAACCTGAATGACTACTACCCGGTGGCCGTCTTCGTGAATCTGAACAACTACTTCCCGGTGTTCGTCTACGCCAAGTGAACGACTACATCCTAGAGGCCCTGAACGACTACTTCCAGAAGGTCATTTGAGGGACTCCACTGCATCAACTCGCGACTACACTGTATTAGATCGACTACTTCGGGCAAGGCCAGTTGAGTATGGTTAACAACAATACTCAAGTTGGTGATGATGCATCCGATGCCACCGGCCCCGGCCCTGCCCCTGGTTACGTTATAAACCTAACCCTATTCTGGTTTATGTTGTTGTTAATGTTAGTTAGGAGAATTAACTTGAACACACCCACATATTCTGCTATCACCATATCACTCACTGTAATCATGAATTTACTATAAATTTCTGAAAATAAATATACCAAAAAATTACTAGATTTCTAACGAAGAATATTCTATTACTTAATGCAGTATTAATTCAAAATTAATTTATATCAATTTGAAATCTATAGTTGTAAAAAAATAAAAATCATCAAACAGAATCAAAATAACCAAAATTTAACATGAAACAATCTAGGATTTTTGTTGCCTCTACAAAAAATTGTTAAGTCAATCCCCAATTCGATTATCACTTTGACTCCAAATCTTAACGTATCCTTCTCAACTCCCTGGATCTTCATCGGAGGTGCTTCGATTTGTATGCAACATACGTGACAACTTGTCCGAAATGTTCTCAATTTATTACCATATACTCTACGTACGATATCATAACAAATCTCATGATTTTGAGACTTCATTTGCTTTTTATAGAATTTGGAAACAATTCAGCGACACGTTCGTGGTCATGTTCCGTAAACAAGACGTTTGAAATTTTGTTTTATTTGCTAGATAAGGCCTCACATTGGCCTAAATAATATGAATATCATTTTTCCATTCATCATATTCCATTATTAGAATCACTTCTAGTTCAAATTTGTCTAATCCAAAAAATCACTTTAATGAAATAAATTAACTAAATATAGCAAAGAGAAATATACTACTGCCTCTGTTCTCATTTATATGACGTTGGCTAGTATACATTTGAGCTAAGCAACGTCAAATAAAAAAGAATGGAGGGAGTATATTTTAACATGGAGTACCATGTACATTATGTGGACAGCAAAAAAAAGTTTGGAGGGCAGAATAGAAAAAAATTTGTTTATGTTTGCCTAGTGTCAGTGGTGACACTCGCCAAATTGCTTAGTTTGCCGAGTGCCTCCGAAAATACATACGGCAAACGGACGCAGATCCGGCTTTAGATGGCCGTTGCACGTGCTGGGCACGTATACGTCATTTGCCTAGTTCTGTCTTGTTGGCACTCAGCAAATGTTGGTTTTGCCGAGTGTTTATTTTTCCAGCAGTCAGCAAAGTTTGTATTTCCCGAGTTTTTTATTTTGTCGTGTTTTTTCAACACTCGGTAAATACTTTGTTTGTCGAGTACCGGAGGAAGAAAGAGCTCGACACTCTCGGCAAGCATGAGATTTCCGGTAGTACATTGAGCTTAGCGTTGAAGTACAAGCGCCTGCTGTTGGGAAACGTGGAACCCTATGCTAATGATAAACAAAAAGGATATGTGTTTGTACATGATCACTTGCGTTTCAAGGATCAAGGATCTTTTACCTTCACGTGGCGTGGCGCAACAGAAGACCTTCTTTTTGTTGGAGCGTGAGTAGTCGATGCAGTGGACCTTGGGAAAGGTAGTCAATAGTCATACGGCCTGATGACGTAGTGCGGAAACTAGCTGCACCGTACCTCTGCGGACGTCCACACGTACGATGCTGAAACAACACATCGATGTGTGCTAGCACTCACACAACACGTAGGTAAGCTCCTACAATTGCAACCTCGTCACTGAACCGGTTGAAATCAAGTTGTTATTGTGCTTGACGATGATATGTCAAAACTACTGCTTTGCCGGTGCCACGTAACAATATATTCGGGCTTAAACCCAGCCTAGAGGAAGGATAAAAGGGTTTTTTGAGACCCCATGCGTTGGTTGGCTCTCTCTCTAGTTTCTCTCTCTAGTGAGTGAGCCCACTCCCGCCGGTGACCACCCGGTCCCGGCGTCCACCTGCCCACCCGCCGGTGACCATTCCGGTCCCGGCGGCCACCCAAGTTCCTCCCGGCGACCATCCGACATGGCCGGATCTGAAGAGGAGCATGGGGAAGGAGACCCTCCCACTACCCTCCCGCCGCATGCTGCGGCGGCTGTCGCAGCCCTGGCGGCGGCTGCGGCATCATCCTCGAGGGCTCCGCCACTACCCCTGTCTTCCCCGAGCAACCCGTCGCCACCTCGCCTCCAGCTGCTCCGGGGCCCCCAATCCGACCGCACCCCAGATTGGCTCAGGTTCTCGGACTCCTCGGACTCAGATGGACCTTCCCCACCTTGGTCGTCGGAGAGCTGGCCTCACCGTAAGGGGAAAGAGGTGGCACAGGAGTCCCCCCCAGCGGACGTCGCTCCCCAGGCGCCTGTAGCGGGTTTCATGGCTGATCCACGTCGTGCTGAGCCGGGCAACACCTCTACTGCCCCTCGGCTAGCCTCCGTGGTGACCCGTGCTGCCCGTGACGAGGAGGAGGGCTGGGAGGTGGCTCGCAACCGTCGCCGTCGTCACCAACCCCAAGGACGCCCCCCCCTGCTAGGCCGGTCCCGGCGGACCTTGTGGGTCGTTGTTTCAACTGCCTCAAGACCAACCACGTCGCGGCGGCTTGCAGGAACCCCTCCTGCTGCCTTCACTGTGGCCGTGAGGAGCACGGATTGAGGCAATGCCGGCGTGGTTGCTCCCATCCGCGTCGCTCCTACCCTCGGAGGCCGCCGCCGCCGCTGCGTCAGACCCATGGTCGCTCGGATTCGTCGGACGCCACAAGGTCCGCGAGATCCCAATCAACTGGCAAGGACTTCTCTCCCCCACGAGCCTGCGCACCATCCCCACCCCATGAGGAGGCTCCGTTACCCCCTGACGAGCCGATGCTATCGCCGCCGCCCTCGCCTCGTGAGCTTGGCGACCCCTCCTGCCGCCCGGCGAGAGAGCTGGTGATCATCCCCCGGTCGCAGGAGATCAATGAGGCTGAGGCCCGGCTGTCGTCTCGTGCCTTGGTGGCCATCGTAGGAGGCACTCGCCCACTAGTCAGTGTGGCCCAGGTCGCTCGGATGCTTGAGGAGTTCTACGTCCTCCTCCCTAAGGACTTCGTGCAAAGGTTTGAGCACGAAGACTTCCTGGTGGAGTTCACCAGCTCTGCCACTGCGGACAGGGTCTTCCACTCGCACCCGCCTCCAGAGGCCCCGTTCCAGTTGATTTGGAGGCGCTGGCGTCGGGAGTCCATGGCGAGCTTTGCAAAACTCCGATACAAGATTCTGGTGGAGCTCATCGGCATCCCTGCTCATGCGCGCAACGTCACCACCGCGGCTTACATCTTGAGCCCGGCATGCTCTGAGCCAGTGGCGGCGCCGGCGAACATCGCTAGAGCCCAACCACGTCACCTCTACGTTGCGGCATGGTGCGTCCACCCGAACCTCGTGCCAACTGAGAAGCTCCTGTTCATCCCAGAGCCGCCGGAGACGCTCACTGGTGGTCCTTTGTTTCTCCGACCCCACGAGATCATCCATTCTTAGCACAAGGGGCTTTGGTACAAGGTTCAGGTCAACATTCTGGAATTCCAGGGCTGGGCTGACGATTCATCCAGTGACGGCTCGGAGGACGAAAACTACCCTGGGGTATGGCATCGACACCGCCGGCACCCATGGCCGCGGACTGTTCGTTTTGGCGCCGATGGTGCCATCCTCCCCGGGCCTGCACCGGTGGGCCGGGCGTCTTTGGGACCTGGCTGGGGCCCTGTCTTCGTCTCCTCGTCTGAAGGGGTCGCGGGTCGCACATGGAGCCAAATGGCGCCTCTTCGCTTTGGTCGCTTGAGGCCACGAGTTCCATCTTTGACACCGGCTGCAGCTGCGACGCAGCCGCCGGCGCTGAAGCCGGCGGTGCCTGTGCCGCCGGTTTCAACAATGGCGTCCGATGCCGCGCTTGGTGTTGAAGACATGGGTCCCACGTCTCCCACTCCATCCCCGGAATCCGTGGATCGGGCGACGGTGTGTGGGCCCGGTTGCTCGCTCTCGCCGAGGACCTCTCCCGCACAGGACCCTATGCGAGCTGAGCACGTCCTGGCCGTGGCTGGCCGGATTCGCTCCACGGTTGAAGGACAGGCGCTACAGGACATGGCGCCTGGATGCTGCGGCATGGGCGACATGTCACCTCATGCCCAGACATCCCCAGAGGCGCTGACCGTTGGTGGGCAAGCGGGCGAGGAGGTCGTCGCTGCGTCCCCACCGGGGCTTCTGTCCCCTCCAGCCCAAATGTCCTCGCCGGCCCAGGTGACTCCGACACAGGCCGGTTTGGATCCGGACGGCGAGGTGGTGGTGGTCGATGTGGCCCAGCACACAACTCCAAACCCGACTGCAGGTGTCCGGCCTCCGCAGGCGAGGTCGTGTTCAGATCATAACAAGATACATCTTCAGGCGGTATGTTTTGCCGATGCCCATGTCGCTCTACCCAGCTCCCCTGTACATCACAACTTCGTCACAATGACTAGGGGATCTGAACTGGCGTTGCCACTGCACGTCCCTGACGATGCATGCACCCCGGTGAAAGCTAATGTGGTTTGGTTTGCCTCAAAATTTTGCAGACCCGAACCACCTGGAGTGCTCAAAAGGTCGCCGCCACGACGTCGCGCCAAGACACCGCCGCCGCTGACGACACCACAGATCCGGCGCAGCGCGCGGCTAGCGCAAAAATCAGGGCACCGTGCGACCAAGCCGGCCATACAAGCCAACAACGTGCTTATGAAAAGGTTGGGCTTCGCCTCCAACTCGGGACCGCCCGACGCCACTGCCTTTCAGAGGTTCCTCGAGGTGTTCGGAGCCACAATGACGCCATCACAATGTGAGGCCATGGACACTGTCTGGCCGGGGGGTAGGCTGTCATTCATGGCGGCAAGGTTGGAGATTGAGCCTTGAGCTCACTGTAGTGTGTAATAATCGGTTGTTATTGTCGCAAACTTTGTTTCCATGAATTGTGAAAACATCTTAATTTGGAATGTACGGGGCTTGAACGCTAGAGCCAAACGTTGCATGGTAAGAGAGGTGATAGCACAAGAAAGAATCTCGCTCGTCACCTTACAGGAAACGAAATGGGGAACCTGCGATGATGCACTAGTAAGGGAGACCCTAGGCACGGGCTTTGATTACTTTGCTCTCCCGGCTGCAAACACGCGTGGAGGTATTATCTTAGCCTGGAAATGGGATGTCTGGTCGCTTACCTGTCCTATTCTCAAAGATTTTACACTGTCTGCCAAGGTTTCCATGAACGCGACTAGAGAGGACTGGTGGATTACATGTGTGTATGGCCCCCAGCTCGACCAAGAGAAAATTCTTTTTCTAGATGAATTACGGTCGCTTCGGCCAGTTTGTCAGGGTTCCTGGCTAATCTGCGGTGCTTCAATATGATCTACAAGGCCGACGACAAGAATAACTCCCGCATCAACCGCACGATGATGAATCGTTTTCGTCGACTCTTATGACAACGAGCTCATCTGAATGGTCGCTTGTACACTTGGAGCAATGAACGTGCCAGCCCCACACTGGAACGCATCGATCGCGCTTTCGCCACGGACGATTGGGCTCAAGATTTCCCCGATCACAACCTCATGGCCCTATCATCTGATGGTTCAGACCATGCACCCCTACTCTTGCGTACGAGTTGCATTCTCAAGACCTTCAAGCGTTTCAAATTTGAGAACATCTGGCCACGTTTTGACGGCTTCCTGGATGTCGTGGCATCGGCGTGGCACTGTCCATGGCCCAACGCGGATCCATTCCGCGTCGTAGCACTACGGGAAATCCCCTATATGCCGAGTGTCGTGGCCTTTGCCGAGTGCTTTCTATCGGGCACTCGGCAAAGACACTCTTTACCGAGTGTCTGGTAGCAGACACTCGGCAAACAAACAACACTCGCAAAACAAAGATTTTGCCGAGTGTATTCCACAAATACACTCGGCAAAACGACAACACTCGGCACATCAATGCCTTTGCCGAGTGCCCGACGCCGAACACTCGGCAAAGAGCCTGCACGTGCACTACACGTGCATCGGCCGCTCACTTCCGTCAGCGCCCGTTTGGCACATTGGCTCTTTGCCGAGTGTCTGACACCGGACACTCGGCAAACAACATGGCACGTGACAAACGCGTGCCCGGTCGCCAACGGCCGTTGGCTGGCGTTTGGGGTCCGCCAATGGCAGCATCTTTGCCGAGTGTCTACAGGTAGACACTCGGCAAAGCTGTGGCACGTGTCGAACTGTTAACACCAAAATTTAGCACCAGGAAGAGGCTGACGTGTGGGCCGGATTTGCTGGAAGGATACCATTCGGCTAAGGGGCTTTCTCTGAAGTATTCGGCAATAACGCTCTGCGGTCGGGAACGCGTCGTCATTCGGCAGAGGCATAGTTCCGCAGGCAAAAGCGGTAACATTCGGGAAGGCGTGATGACGTGGAAAAACATAAGGAAAAGGCCGGTTCGAACAAGGAACGCAATATGGGCACGAAGATTCGTCATTTATTTTTAGAAACAAGTATTGTAGTCGTGTCCGACTAGGAGTTGTATCAAGACCTGGGTAGATGGATTAGATGGTACTGCTGCTGTTGAATTTCC
>OAMR01000603.1:509162-521210 GCA_900205405.1 Echinochloa crus-galli | reverse complement strand
TAGGTAAATAAAAAAACTAAGTACATGGTTTTGATATATGAGTGTCTATATGGAGCCTTTGATTGATGATTTGGAGCGTGCTTGGAAGGAAGGTGTGTTGACATACGATCGAGCTACCAAAACAAACTTCAAAATGCATATCTTTTACCAGTACTCCCTGCATGACATGCCGGCGTATGTCCATGTAAGTATTCGTTGCACTACATTGTTCAACACATCGCATTCATTGAAAAATCTACAAATAATGACTTATACATCGCGTATATATGCAGGATTTTTACAGATGCTACCCGGGGACCGAGGGGAGGGCGGCTGTTGTGGCACATACAGCCTGCCAGAAGCTCGTGAAGGACTTGCACTACGAGTCGCGCATTCAGGCGGTGATTGATTATTTTGCTGCACTCAAATCCACCGTGACGAAGAAGCAAGCACGGCAAATGGTTTTGACCCGGGAGCAATACTTGGCGGTATGAAACTCGATTCTAATTTATTCTGAGATTAAGACTTTCAATTCGATCTTGTTATATGTAGTACACTTGATGTCTTGCAGGCGATTCCGTGGTGGTGCGCCGCGCATCCCCAGTGCTGGGAGGTGATCGTGGAGAAGTGGGTAAGCCCCGAGTGGCTGGAGCAGCACAACATTTGCCGGGAGCGCCGTTTGCTTATGCCAGGTGTACCACACCATCAGGGCAGCCTGACACTCGACGAGTATCGGGCAAAATGGGTACGTCGAGTTCTTTCTATATCCATTCACTCAATTCTATATAATTACTAATCTTATTGCTTTTCTCCAGTCGGCGGCACACGGTGGCCAGCCTTGCAATGAGTTCATGGGATTCGCTTTGGCTCACAAGGGCAAGGCCACCTCCGACGTCCAGTACAACCCCGCGGACCCGCCCCAAGCATACAGCAACGCCAGCATCCACAGTCGCCTCTCGGCATACACGGAGGTGGGGAAGGAGCTCTATGGGCCAGACTGGGATCCGACCGCCCAGGCCATTGATGGAGAAGTGGTCATGAGGGCGGGATGAGGCAAGAAGCATGGGCGGTACTTGATCGGCGACAGCACCATCGACTCGGCCGCTACCCCCACACTCTCCCAGATTCGAGCCAGGAGCACAGACTCTTCCCCGGCCATACGCCAGCTTCCTCCCGGATCTTACTTCGGGATGCAGCAGCTACAGGTTATTTCTGTTATTTTTATCGTACGTTCGCTTTAGTTATGTTTGCAATGTATTGTAACGTTGTGATTGAATATTGCAGACCCGGTTGGAGGAAGAGACGGAGAGACGGAAGCAGCTGGAGCTGGAGGTGCAGCAGATGAGGGAGGCGGAGGCCGAGAAAGAGAGGCAGAAGGAGGAGGCTGAGCGGGTGAACCGGCTATGGCAGGAGCAGATATGTACACTGGATGGTCAAGTAAGGGTGATTTGTCCGATGAATGGATTACCAAGACTGATGGTTTCTTGAAGCAGGCTTTTGCCAATGCAAGAGTGGATTCCACTTTCTGTCCATGTAAGGTTTGCGGGAACCGTAAACGCCAGACACGAGAGGTCATGGGTAAACATCTCGTCAAGAGTGGATTTATGGCGAACTATACCCGTTGGACGTGCCATGGTGAGGCCGATCGTGCAAGAGATGAGGTCGTGAGGCAGCGCATCCAGACTTTTGATGATGAGGTCGGGATTGGGGACATGTTACATGACTACGGCGAAGCACACATCGATGATGGACCTGGGAGGGAGGAGGAGCCGGAGGCATCAGCAAAGGCTTATTATGAAATGTTGTCAGCTGCACAACGACCACTTCACTCGCATCCCCGGGTTTCTCAACTGGATGCCATTGCACGACTGATGGCCGTCAAGTCCCAGTTTAGCTTGGGTCGAGATGCATTTGATGTCATCCTGTCCATTTTTGGTAGCCTGCTTCTGGAAGGTCACATTCTGCCAAAGAGCATGTACCACTCACAGAAGCTTCTTGAAGCTCTCAAAATGCCGTATGAGAAGATACATGCTTGTCCGAATGGCTGCATCTTATTCAGGAAAGAATATGCTGAAGCAAAATACTGTCCAAAGTGCAAAAAGTCTAGATTCGTGGAGGTAGACTCTGGTGATGGGAACACTCGGCAGACCTCAATCCCCGCGAAGATCCTACGGTACCTTCCTCCAATACCGAGGATCCAGCGGCTTTACATGACCGAGGAATCCGCGAAACAGATGACGTGGCACAAGAATGGAAATCGATACAATCCTGGTAAGCTCGTACATCCATCCGATGGCGAGTCATGGAAACACTTTGATAGAAATATATATATGTATATGAATGGATGATAGAATTTGTTCATGATTAGGAAAATTCGCTCCTGAATTTTGATATGGTAGTTGTTGAATGTATATATATAGGATTGGATGATAGAATTTTGATAGGAATGATTGGAATGCTAGCATATTTCACCTCATTTGCAAAGTTGTCGGCCTTCGTGCCGTGGATATCCTTGTGTATGTGGATGTCGGCCTTCGTGCCGTGGATATCCTTGTGTATGTGGATGTCGGCCTTCGTGCCGTGGATATCCTTGTGTATGTGGATGTCGGCCTTCGTGCCGTGGATATCCTTGTGTATGTGAAAGTTCCCTGATGGGTACACAGCGAATCTGAAGAGGGGAGTGAACTTATCTACTCTGCGAATCAACGGGCTCAAGAGTCATGACTACCACATATGGCTTGAGAGGCTTCTTCCGGGGATGGTTCGAGGCTATGTTCCCGAGCATGTCTGGCTAGTGTTGGCAGAGTTGAGCAACTTCTTCCGCCAGCTTTGTGCTAAGGAGGTATCCAAGACCGTGATTGCAGAAATGGAACGATTGCAAAAATGGCCTTTTCCGAGGGCAACTGGGAAGTGCAAGTGAAGGGACCAACAAGACATTGAAAAATGCTGAGTGGAGGGTTATCATGTTTTAGCTGAGCCGTACATAACGTAAGTTCTCAACAAACTTGTTCTCGTGTTATTGAGTACCTATTCACTATTCTTTATCCAACCATCTTGTTTCTCGTACTTACAGGGAATTTATTCATCAATTCTGGCTGCATAAAAGGAGGAATCCTACCTCGGAAGAGGTTGATACCCTTCTTAAACAGGGCGCAGGACATGGAAACCCCGATTTCATTGGATGGTTCAGAAAGAAGGCCTAATCCGATCTATCTATGAGTCCCGAGTTGGCTCAGGTTGCCTCTGGTTGTGCGTACAAAGTCAGGTCATTTATCATCTATGACGTGAATGGCTATCGTTTTCGCACAACCAGCCATGAGCAGAGGATTCCCAATCGAAGGACCACAAATACGGGAGTCTTTACGCCGGGCCTTGATGGGGTCGAATATTACGGGAGACTTGAAGAAATATACGAACTTAACTTTGGTGGAATCAAACCTCTGAATCCTGTTATCTTCAAATGTCATTGATTTGTTCCCTCGGCGGTGAGACGGACCCCTAATCTGGGGCTAGTCGAAGTTCGACAATCATCTGTCTTACCAGGAGACGATGTCTATATTGTGGCTCAACAAGCCACCCAAGTTTATTATTTGTCATACCCGTGCAAAAAGGCCAAGTTTCTCGAGGGTTGAGATGTTGTGTACAAAGTATCTCCACACGGTAAACTACCAGTCCCAAACAACGAAGACTATCATAACATAGACCCAAACACCTACGATGGAGAGTTCTTCCAAGAAAATGGGCTAGAAGGGTCTTTTGTGATAGATTTGACCGAAGCGGTTGGCATGGAATTAGACTCAGAAATATTTGTTGACGAGGACGTTGGAGATGATCTATATGGAGCCTTTGATTGATGATTTGGAGCGTGCTTGGAAGGATGGTGTGTTGACATACGATCGAGCTACCAAAACAAACTTCAAAATGCATGTCTTTTACCAGTACTCCCTGCATGACATGCCGGCGTATGGGATATTCTGCGGCTGGTGTGTCCACGGGAAGTTCCCATGTCCAATATGCAAGGCATCTCTGAAGTTCATCTGGTTGACCAAGGGAGGAAAAAATGCATGCTTGGACAAACATCGTCAATTTCTCCCCCTTGAACACGAATTCAGACAAGATATCAAGAACTTCACGAAAGGTGTAAGGGTTCTAGACCCTGCACCACACATGATGACAGGTGCGGATGTTCGTGCAGAGTTAGACGCTCTCGAGGTCGGGGAGGATGGCCGTTTTGTGGGATATGGCGAGCAACATGCCTGGACTCATAAGTTGGGCCTATGGATGCTCCCGTACATGGCAGACCTTCTGCTTCCACATAATATTGATATGATGCACACTGAAAAGAATCTTGCCGAGGCACTTTGGGGTACAATCATGAACATTCCTGATAAAACCAAAGACAATACCAAGGCTAGAGTGGATCAGCAGCGGTTATGCAATAGACCGAAGCTAAATATACCACCTCCCAGGGACGGCAAAACATGGAAAAAACCTAAGGATTGATAGGTTCTGATTCATTGATAAGATTGTATAGTTTCACCTCATTTGTACGTGGTCGGCCTCTTGTGTATGTGGTTGTCGGCCTTCATGCCGTGGATATCCTTGTGTATGTGGTTGTCGGCCTTCGTGCCGTGGTGGTTTGCCGGCCTTCGTGCCGTGTTTTTTCGATCTTGTTATATGTAGTACACTTGATGTCTTGCAGGCGATTCCGTGGTGGTGCGCCGCGCATCCCCAGTGCTGGGAGGTGATCGTGGAGAAGTGGGTAAGCCCCGAGTGGCTGGAGCAGCACAACATTTGCCGGGAGCGCCGTTTGCTTATGCCAGGTGTACCACACCATCAGGGCAGCCTGACACTCGACGAGTATCGGGCAAAATGGGTACGTTGAGTTCTTTCTATATCCATTCACTCAATTCTATATAATTACTAATCTTATTGCTTTTCTCCAGTCGGCGGCACATGGTGGCCAGCCTTGCAACGAGTTCATGGGATTCGCTTTGGCTCACAAGGGCAAGGCCACCTCCGACGTCCAGTACAACCCCGCGGACCCGCCCCAAGCATACAGCAACGCCAGCATCCACAGTCGCCTCTCGGCATATACACGGAGGTGGGGAAGGAGCTCTATGGGCCAGACTGGGATCCGACCGCCCAGGCCATTGATGGAGAAGTGGTCATGAGGGCAGGAGGAGGCAAGAAGCATGGGCGGTACTTGATCGGCGACAGCACCATCGACTCGGCCGCTACCCCCACACTCTCCCAGATTCGAGCCAGGAGCACAGACTCTTCCCCGGCCATACGCCAGCTTCCTCCCGGATCTTACTGGTTTGTAGTCGGGCCAAATATAGACCGTTAGATCTTCCTCAAATCCTACGACATATATTCTTCTCTTTTTTAATTAACGGATTAATATACACCGTTAGATCTTCATAAAATCTGATGGTCTATTTTTTTTCTTTTTTAATCAATAAAATTCAACGGCACATATCTTTCTTTTTTTATTAACGTGAAAATTTATTGGTTCTCTCGACGAACGCTCCTTGTATTAAGATAATATAATAGATAGATTGTTGTTGCAGCAGCGATAACGACGCATCAGGGGAGGTGGTGCCCTTGGATCAAACACACCCTTAGACCTCGTTCGGTTTGGCCTGGAACGGCCCGGAACGCGACCTGTTCCGGCTGGATTGGTCTGGCCAGGTTTCAAGTCGGGTTGGACCTGAAATTGCCATTCGGTTCACTCTGGGCCGGAATAACAACAGGCCGGAACAGGCCATTCGACCCCTCCGCCAGGCCGGATCGGTGCCGGACCTTCCCGGGAATCCTATATGTCTTCCGCAAGTTTTTTTACCCACCCAGCTTTCGGTGTTTGAGATTCGTGCGTGCAACCTCATTCGTCGGATGCGCTTCACCATTCTAAACCCTAATAGTCCATTACCTGCGTCGGTGAGTCTTCTCCTGTATTGCGCCGCCACCATGGTTGTTACTTGCGCGTTGCCTCCTTCGCCAATGGCTCGCGCTGCCCCACCATTGCTTGCCTCGTGCTCGACCTCGCCACTGCTTCCTCATGCTTCGAGCCCGCCGCCGCTGCTTCATACGCCCTGAGGCCGCCGCCGCCGCTCCGTGCACGGTGCACGCATCTGGAGCCCCATGTGTTGCTGTCGCATGCTTGCGCCGCTTTAAGAGATTTTGCCTTTGTGCGTTGAACCCATGGCTCTGCCGTTGTTGCTCCAGTGCTTGCCGCCGTGATTATCACACGCTATCTCCGGCTCTCCGCCGCTTCCATTGCTGCGCTTCCGCCGACAATTCAAAAATGTTGAATATTTTGTCTTTAAAATTCATAAACTAGATCTTTCTGAAATGTTGAATTTTGTCTTTAAAATTGTTGAATTTATCTCTATGAGATGTTGAAACAGGTTATCAGATCGGCACTCGGCAAACACGGCCTTTGCCGACTCGGCTTTGCCGAGTGTTACACTCGGCAAAGGCATTGCCGAGTGCCCCAGGCACTCGGCAAACAGCCGGTTTCCTGTAGTGTAGACTACAAACTATGCAATGTAGCGACGGAATTAAAGAAGTGGAGCGCAAAACAGGTTGGCAGTATCAGATTGCAGATGGCCATTGCCAAAGAGATCGTGTTCCATTTCGACCAAGCCCAGGACCATAGACAGCTAGCTGATCATGAGAGGGCACTCCGGAATAAGATGAAGTGCAGGTGCCTGGCTCTGGCGTCTTTGCAGCGGACGATCGCCAGATAGCGATCTCGTATCACCTATCTCGCGGAAGGGGACGCAAACACCAAGTTTTTTCATTTACAAGCTTGCCATCGGACGTGCAGGAGTTACATTACATCCCTATCAGTCGAGGACATGGTGATTGTCGATGATGTCGCCAAAGCTGAGGCCGTTTTCCGCCACTTTGACTCGGTTCTGGGAACGGGGGTGCCGAGTACTACCACTCTAGACTTTCAGCGCCTAGGTCTGCCAACCATTGATCTGTCCTCACTTGATCGCTGCTTCTCATAACAAGAAATTTGGCAGACTATTCAAGAGATGCCAGTTGACAAAGCGCCAGGTCCAGATGGCTTTACCGGGCTTTTCTATCGGACGGCATGGCCCATCATCAAGGATGACATCATGCGGGCATTCCAGGCACTTTGGTCGCTTGACAGTCGCAGCCTCTATCTCCTAAACCAAGCCTACATGATTCTGTTAAAGAAGAAACCAGATGCAGCCTCCATATCGGATTACAGACCACTAAGCCTAATACACAGCTTTGCGAAGCTCTTCACAAAGGTGCTAGCAAGACGACTGGCCCCCCACCTGCACAAATTGGTGCACAATAACCAAAGTGCTTTCGTAAAAGGCCGGATTATACACAAAAAATTCAAAGCAGTTCAACTGTCGGCCAAGCTGCTACACCGCTCGAAAACTCCAAGTAGCTGGACGAACTGATGTGGGCTTCACCACCATCTACGTACCCCACCCCTAATGGCCGCCCCACCGCCGATGATGTCCACACCCCACAGCAACACCCTACCGTCCGGCGTCACCGGCACCCGGACTTCCTCCTTCGCCTCGCTGTCCTTCAACGGCCGCGGTAGTGAAGTGTTCCCTGATCAGAGGTGACTAAATGTGAGGCAAATATCAGTCCCAAGAAGCTGAATCACATTTATTACAACAGATAGTCCATTACCGAACATACCGTCATGGTGGTGGGCAATGAAGCGCCACAACCACGAGGGCTAGAACTAAGGCTAGAAGCCAAACTAAGATACAAGCTAGGTTGCAATACTCCTCATAACCTGGCGCCATGTGGAAACTACAGCGGGTGGCCCAACTCCACAGGCAAGGCTCGGTGCAGAACGAAACCCCTACTCAACGTCCTCGAGAACGGACTCTAGGTCTTCCTCTGTACAAATTAAGCAAGGGTGAGTGCATACGTACTCAGCAAGTTCACACACACCCATGGAGGGGTTATAACAGAAGTATGCACAGGATAATTCAAGGTTATGGCTAAGGTTTATTTGTAGGAAAAGCTAGTAGTTTTACATGCAAGGGTTTATTTCTAAAAGAGTTTTCCCCCAAATCACTTTCTTAACATTCATGAGAAATTGATACTGTTATTTCGATCCACACAGGATGCAAGTTTTAACGCTATCGGACTTCCCATCCGTCGTAGCCATCGGCACAACTGCCAACACTTTTCAAAACAACACACACCATAAAACACCCATACCCAAAGGACTTGTGAAGTGACCAAACCTTAACTCACCCAATACCATGGACACGGCTATCCGGATAGGTTTTAACTCTGTAGGTGTACACAACCACAAGTAGGGTACCGCAATATGAACAACTTAGTGCCAGTGCAGATCCATCAAAGCCATTACCCACCATAGCTACACTGACTAGTAATCACAGAAGCAGCCAGGGTGTTTTCAAGCTACCAACGAGGTTCTACCTAGGGGCATAACTTCACAAAGATCGTATCCCCGTCACCAGCACACCTTATCACTAACAGTTTAACTAGTGGGATTTATGCTAAGCCGTTGCCACATACAACGGTCGAGTGGAGGTACTAAAAAACTGGGATAGGCAAGATGACACATAAACACATCCTTCATTTTAATAAAAAAGGGCATCTCCCACCGTGCTCAACCACATAGATACGAGCTCACCTCTGCATTTCACACAGAAACGCCGTTTGCCCCAACACATACAGTTCTTACTCATTTTCTAAACCCATTTTCATTTTCAAAGGTACACAGAGTGAAAGCGGTAATATTAAGTACCGAGGTAACCATATCCCAAGCGTTACTAGCAGGGATTAACATTTAAACAGAGCAACATCATATTTAAACATTAATCTGCGTTGTCAAGGAAATAGTCATAGCAATCAAGAAATGGCTATCCAACCGGGATTTAGCATTAAAACATGCAAGTTTTATTAAACAGAACAATGGGTTGTGGATATAAAAACTAGAACATCAATATGGATCAAAGGGTGCATTAGAACTTGCCGTTCCCAAAGCCGACGGGGAACTCCTACTCGCGGTTCTGGTCCTCGGGCTCTTGCTCGAGGTACTTTCCTTGGGCTCCTCCTCGATCACTCCGTGGTCTAAGCCACGCACAAACAAGCACACAATAAACAAAAAGAAAATAAATGTTTTATTCATCGAGCTCGAAAGATAGAACCGAGTGTGAAAGGAAAACGAAGAAGGGATGATTATTTTTGGGAATATTTTGGATGGCATTGCTGGGAATATAGTGGGAAAGGGCGTGGCAAAATTTGGGGTTGATCTGGATTAAAATGATGCATAAAATGCATGACGCATTATTCTTGCATGGATGGATTCATTCGAAATACTTCCGAATAATCCAGGGGCTTATTTGTGAGAGTTTAGGGACATATTTGTGGTGATTTTAGGGTGCTGGAGGGAGTCATTGGTGAATATAAAAATTTGGAGGGGTTTAGATAAAAAGAAAAGAAATTAGAATGCTTTAAGAGATGTTTTAAAAGAACTGAGGACCTGTTTGTGAATATATTAATGATCAGGGGCTCCTAGCGAATTTGACAGAGAGAGAGAATAGGGAAGCTGGACTGCGGGTTGGAATACGAGAAAGGGTAGGGGTTATTTGGACAGTGGTCATCTCTCTCGTTTTAAAAACAGAGGAAGGGGAAAAATGGCGGCCGGCGACGGCGCCGACGTGCTCGCCGGCGCTACGGGTGGCGACGGCGGTCGGGAAACAGAGCAACAGAGAGAGGGAGATACAAAAAGTTCACCCATGTGGTCGCTTTAGCGGGGGCGGTGCAGGGAGGCGGCCGACGGCGATGGCTGTTGGCGGTCATTACAACCTAATTTCGACCACCAATACTCTGAAATAAATGAGGCTTTATGCAACATTCCACGTACTTAGGTTTTAGTTCTAATAAAGTTCTACAAGTTTTGGTGAGTGTCATGTTTGCAAGTACACCTACGACAAATACGTGCTATAGGAGTCGGAATTGACCGATTCGGCCGAACGACACGATTCGGCCGGTTACCCCTCCATAGCCGTATGAGTCACCGGGAGCCGTCCACGTCAACGATGACCAAGCGACCACAACTTACGACACGTGGACGACCGCCAACTCATCCCAGAGCACCGACACGCCATCTTGGGCCAGATCGGTGCTGGGGAGGCCGGCCACGGGCCAGGCCCAGTTCGGCCGAACAGATCCCAGCACCTGAAACCGACCCCAGGAGAGCATCCAGGCCATCCAACACTCAAGGCGGTGGATCTGATGGTTCGGCCGAACCAGTCAGTTCGGCCGAACTGATCTGTTCGCCCGAATCCGCTGGATTCGGCCGAACCGACCTCATGCCGCCTCAAGCTCCCTTGCATGCTACTCAAGCTCCACCAACTTGGTTCAGCTATAAATAGAGGGGTCACTCACTTGTATGAACACACACCACTTGGGAGCAAGTCTCCATTCCTCTCTTTCAAGATGTAGAGTTAGGCTAGTCTAGTTGGGAGTTAGAGTCAGAGTCGAGCTTCGCTCGGGGTTCCAGAGTCGTATTCTGGAGTTCTGGTAAAGCCTTGCCATCATACATGGAATGAATCATATACCTCTCACCATGGAAATGATGAATAGGTGCTCTATCATTGATTTTGCAAGTACTTTATTGCAACTAGTTGCTTGATAGTACTTGATTTACTTGGCCCGAGTAGAGATGAACCTGAAAACCTTGTGGGAGCACATGCTTTATTCCAAGTCTAGGTTGTTGTGGGGATTGATATAGTGATACTTTGGTTGAGTTCTACCTTTGCTCTTAGTATGGTGAAAATCTCGGATGTTTATGATTTCAAAAATAAAATAAAGTTCCTCATGGGTCATAAACTCCTACCAGAGCCATATGTTAGGACTAGTTCAAACTTTCTACCATATGCTGCTTGTTATCTTAGTGAGCGTTGTCAAATTGTTGTGACCTTTGTGAGGAACCTATCATGCTCCCAAGATCGAGATTCACATACACACCACCTCTCACTTGCAATTCCTACACTGGGAGTTAGCAAAGCCTTGCCATCATCCATCCACAAAAAGATAAAGGCTCCATGATCTATGATTCTCTTCTCCAAATATCCTTGAATTAGAGGCATGGGCTATGCAAAAATATGAGAAAAAGAAAAGCATGTCAAGTGACATGGCAAATATATATATATATATATAAAAGCATGCCAAAAGGCATGGCAAAAGTATGAGAAAAAGAAAAGCATGCCAAAAAGGCATGGCAAAAATATGAAGAATAAAAGATAGCCCATGCTCTCGAAAAATATATCAAGGAGAGGAAGAATCATCCCAAGGAGTCCCACCAAATTCCACTCCATATATTCCATACACATGCACTTCTCGATCTAAGAGTATGATTTGATCCTTCTAAGGTCCGGTCTTTGACTTAGCAAAATATAAGATGCTTGTGTGCCTTCATTCTTTGTCCCTGAGCCACACAAAAAGCCAAATTAGATGTTAGGATGAAAAGAAGGCAAAGCCTTTGGTGACGATTCAAATACACTTGAGCGATTGAGTGTGCCAATGAGGAACTACTTAACACAAAAGAGAGAAAACTCCGAGAAAGGATCCTGAAAAGAGTAGAGTGGAATAAAACTAAGTTAAACGGTTCATCCTTTCAACCGCCCAAGACAAGGAGATTTCTATAAGCCCCATAGGTAAAAAGGTGAATTAATACCTTGCTAGTGATTCAAATAAAAATCGAGTACTAGTTGTTTATAAAGTTACCTGTAAGAGAGATGACATTGTAGCAACTCCTGATCCACCGAGCCTAAGTTTTTATCTTTGCTCGAAGACGAGCAAAGAGCTAAGCTTGGGGGAGCTTGTTGCCGGTCGTTACAACCCAATTTCGACCACCAATACTCTGAAATAAATGAGGCTTTATGCAACATTCCATGTACGTACTTAGGTTTTAGTTCTAATAAAGTTCCACGAGTTTTGGTGAGTGTCATGTTTGCAGGTACACCTACGACAAATACATTCTATAGGAGTCGGAATTGACCGATTCGGCCGAACGACACG
>OAMR01000603.1:486710-508760 GCA_900205405.1 Echinochloa crus-galli | reverse complement strand
AAGCTCCACCGACTTGGTTCAGCTATAAATAGAGCGGTCACTCACTTGTATGAACACACACCACTTGGGAGCAAGTCTCCATTCCTCTCTTTCAAGATGTAGAGTTAGGCTAGTCCAGTTGGGAGTTAGAGTCAGGGTCGAGCTTCGCTCGGGGTTCCGGAGTCGTCTTCTGGAGTTCTGGTAAAGCTCTTGTATCTTTCCCATTTCTTTATACAAGACTCTGAGTATTTAATATATTTATCTTCCGCATTTACTTGAGTTATCTGTTCTGCATTTATTTCGCGAGTAAATGTAGAATGTCTAGCCTTGGTTATAAGCTGTTGTAGTCTGGTTCTATAAGTTCTCTCTTAGTCCTTTGTCCTGTCTCTTATACACATCTCTTTTCCCCCAGGGTGGCTGAGTATAATTGTATACTTGTTGCTCTGCTGGGTTGCTTACTCTTTCTAGGAGAGTAAGTAGTTATTGTCTAGCGTAGGCGTGGTGCCTAGTCTAGATAGTAACCTTGGTTTGCATTCGAGTCCACGGTTGTGTGGTAGCCGTTAGGTGGTGACAGCCCTATACGGCCTACGTAATCCACCACGTTAGTCTCGGAAGTAGGAGCCTCCAGCGGAGGTTAGTGGCACCCCTTCTCACCCCTCTCTGTGTGTCGCGTGCACCGCTTCCCGATGCTCAGATAATAAGAACTAGGAGAAGAACCATAGTGCCATTCTCCATGCTAGCCGTAACCTTTGCTAGAGATATCTCAAGGCCAATGGAAGTATATAGGAATCCTCTCCTGTCTTGTTGTCCTCCCACTAGCTAGACTGCTCTTCTATCTCTATCCTTAACTTCTCCTTTTGTGTGTCATATGCATATCACTCCTATCCTATCATTTATTCCCGCCTTGTTAGCTGGTACTTTATTCAGTAGTTACATCCTTGTTAATAGTCAATACTCTTTATCCAGTGCTTCCCTGTGGAAATAAATACGATACATAGGAATACTCCCGGGTGAAATGCTACATCGGTATCCGTGCGCTTGCGGATTTATATATGTATCGTAAGAATACCAATGAACACTCCTTGCACCATTACTGGGATTAGCAATCCTAATAGTGGACCGTAAGAAGTGTCAACAATGGCTAGTGCGGTGGCAGCGCTGCGGCCAGTGGAGGGTGTAAATTGGGTGGCTGGTGAGCTGGATGGGACGGAATGGACCCTGCCCACGTGCTCTCCTTGGGCGGAGGTGGCCTAGTGAGGGCTGCCCATGGTGGCCTGCGGTGGCAGCTATGGCGTTCGCGGCGATGACATAGTGACAGCAGGGAGGCATGCGGTGGTTGTGGGTGAGCGTGAGGGTGCGGTGGTGGTGTCGAGGCAACCAGTTTATAGGGTGGAGGGAAAGGGCTAGGCGACAGCGTGCGGGGACCGGACGACGTGCGGAGGGGCCGGGCGGGGGCGGCAGGGCATGCTGTGGCTGGGAAATGTAGGGGTTTGGACGGAGTACGCAGTGGGGTCGGCGTGGAGGCTAGGCGACGGCCGAAGCAAGGAAGAGGGGCGACGGCGCGTGCGCGTGGTACGGGGAGCGGTAGCATGGCGTGTCGTGGGGGGCTTGCCTGCACGGTGGCGGGGCCGCGGTGGTGTGCGGCGGCAGCACGGCGTGCGGCGAGGGTACGGTACGACAAGGACGGCAAGGGCGGTAGTGCAAGGAGCGGTTGGAGACGTGGGCGCGCGGGGAGGGTGTGGCCTACGGTGGGCTGGGTGAGCGTGGCGGAGCGCACGGCACGGCGGGAGCAGTAGCGCGGTGTGCGGTGTAGCATATGGTGGCGCGGCGGCAGCACGGTGGCAGTGCGACGTGTGGCGGGGCCGGCAGCACAGGGAGGCGGCAGCGACGTGGCTCGGCGCGGAGTGTGGCTGGGCCGTGAGGCTGGACGACGTGCGCGGGCAGAGCCGTGCGGAAATGGCAGCACGACGTGCGCGTCGAAGAGCATAGGGGCCTGGTAGAAGCAGCATAGCAGCGTGCGGTAGGGGCGCCGGCGGTGCCGTGGCGGGGCTGACGGCCCACGGAGGGAGCAGGGGCGTGGTGGTGCAGCGGTGTGACACGACGAGCAGGCGTGGTGGCGTGCGTGCTTGATGCAGCGGTGGTGTGGTGCGCGTGCACGGCGGCCGGAGAAAGGCGGTGACCGGGCGACTCGGTGTGCGGGGCCGGGCAGACGCGATGTGGTGCGCGCGACGGTGCAGTCGAGTGAGGAGGAAGACCGAGGCGTGGGGAGGGGTCGGCCGGCAGCGAGGAGGTGACGCAACAGTGTGTGGCCGGGCCGAGCACCCGAGGAAGAAGGAGAGGGAAGGAAAACAAAGGAAAATGGAAAACGAAGAAAAGGAGAAAAAGGAAAAGAGAGGGAAAGAAGGGAGATTCGTAGCGGAAACTGCGACAGCGGTCGACTAACGACGGGGGCGGGTGCCGGCGAAGAGGGAGAGAGCGGGACGGAAGGGCGGGAAAAAAAGAGAAAGTGGAGATGTCGGTACAATGGGGTTTAAACCGGGTTAGTGGGGATTAGGGTTTGAGCTGGTGAAGGCGGAAAAGATACCAGAGTTGAAAAAAAGACAAGAGCTCGGCGGCAAAAGATTTTGAAAACGAAATTTTTACCGAGTGATTTCTGCTGTTTTTTATTTGGGTTAAAAACACGGGCGTTATAGCCAGTTATGACGACCACCACCAACACCACCGCCCCGCGCACTACCTCGTGGTGCTATCGTGGCGGCACTGGGTGGCACACCATGGCCCGTCGTCCAGGCCGGCCCTGGCCTTGGAGGGATGCTCCTCGTCGGGTTGTCCCGGAGCTTTTGTTCTTCTTAAGCGCTGAGTCACTATGGGGCCCACATGTCAAATCCAACGTGACATCCAATACAGTCGAAACTAGGGTCAAAACCGGCGAGGGAGGATAGTTGATCTGGTATTAGAAGTTGGTGGAGGTCACTTGTCCGGTTTCGTAGTTGAGGGCGATAAACTATACTTCTATGACATATGTGGGAGGCAAGATGGACTTTTTCCTATAATGATTGACTTATAGATTTGTGGGGTTTTTGGGCCACGACCTGTAGTGGCCCTAGGCCCAAATCTGCTGGAGCCTATCTTGCTGTGTAGGGTGGAATGGGAATCCTATATGGCTTTCGCAAGTTTTTTTGCCCATCTAGCTTCCAGTGTTTGAGATTCGTGCGTACAACCTCATCCATCGAATGCGCTTCACCGTTCTTAACCCTAATAGTCCATTCACTTGCGTCGGTGAGTCTTCTCCTGCTACTTGCGCCGCCACCATGGTTGTTGCTTGCGTGTTGCCTCCTCCGCCAATGGCTCGCGCTGCCCCAGCATTGCTTGCCTCGTGCTTGACCTCGCCACTGCTTCCTCATGCTTCGAGCCCGCCGCCGCTGCTTCATACGCCCTGAGGCCGCCGCCGCCGCTCCGTGCACGGTGCACGCATCTGGAGCCCCATGTGTTGCTGTCGCATGCTTGCGCCGCTTTAAGAGATTTTGCCTTTGTGCGTTGAACCCATGGCTCTGCCGTTGTTGCTCCAGTGCTTGCCGCCGTGATTATCACACGCTATCTCCGGCTCTCCGCCGCTTCCATTGCTGCGCTTCCGCCGACAATTCAAAAATGTTGAATATTTTGTCTTTAAAATTCATAAACTAGATCTTTCTGAAATGTTGAATTTTGTCTTTAAAATTGTTGAATTTATCTCTATGAGATGTTGAAACAGGTTATCAAAATGTTGAATATTTTTCTGAAAAAATATTGCCCCGTGTTTTAAAAATGTTGAATATATTGATTATAGATGTTGATCTAACTTTTAAAAAATGTTGAATCTAAAACGTTGAAATGTTGATTTAGACCTATAGAATGTTTAGTTACAATAGCTTAAAAAAAGTACCGCATGCTGCAAAAATAGAATTAAATAAAACAATCGCGGCACAAGAAAAGCGCAGATATCTTCGCTTGTTGTTGGGCTTAATCAGCTTCACTGTTGGGCTTTATTGGGCCTCTAAGCCACAACAGTTAACTAGCGCACGGAAGCTATATAGGAGCTCCCGTGGTGGAAGCCAGCCCATCAGGCAAACGGATGAACAATTTCAAATAGACCTCCTTCGTGGCAGAACATAATATCATGGTTCATGGACAAACCACTGAACAATTTGAAATAAACCTCGTTTTATTTTAATTAAAGCTATTTGGTGTACGTATAATCTACACACAGAAAGGTCTAATTGGACATTCCATCTATGTGTCATGTCAAAAATGACGTGTGAATACTACCGAGATTTTCTTCGCCCTCATCGGTCGTCGCCGGTGCCACCGAGGGTTGCGTGCCACCGGCTTTGAGCCATAAATCAACAGGCGTGTATCACTGGCTGGCACAACTACCTTGGTGGTGTTCGCATGACCTGCAGGTCCGTTCCCCTGTGGAGCACCTCAGCTTAAACAACAATGCGGCTGTTCACGAAGGGCCGCTAGCTGCTCGTTGTGAACTCGCGGGCGCCGTGCGGCGGCTGCAGACGTCCGACGTATGGCAACCACACTGGAAGCCAGGCAACGTAACCACGTCTGTTCATCTGGCGTCCGCGAGTGCAGCTATTCAGGTTAGTCTGAATTGATTCACTGATCACCCTCTCTCATCTCTCATGGTCTGGTCACATTTACGCATCTCGACCTGATGGCTCCATGTCTCCATCCATTTAACTTTCTTTAGCACACGCGACACAATACAATCACTCGATCCGCAAGGAGACAAGGAAGGACCAGGCCGGGAGTTGCAAACCCAGATATCTAAGAGCATCTCCAAAAGTACCTAAAAATTAGAGATCCAAAAAGTTAATTTTAGGACCTTGCCAAAAATTGTTAGAGGAAAAAAAAGGCTCTCCAATAGTTCCCAAAATTTTGTCCCCCAAAAAATTCAGCTGCTATCAGCTCATCTTTTGTGGGCCCATGGCAATTGTTTCTGAAAAACTGCCGAACGACCTGCTCCTCAAACGGAGGTCACCGGATTTTCCGTCAAAAAAACAGATTACCTTGTCGATGCGGCGTTCTCCATAAAAAGATATGACACCGTGAAAAACTCGGTGATTGGGAGTGGGGAAAGAAGACCAATATTTGGCTGGGAATACTCTAGTTTTGGATATTGCAAAAAATTAGGCATGATATAGGACCACTGTTGGCTAAAACTGATTATTGGAAGTACTTTTTTGGCACACTTGAAGATGCTCTAATCCCAGTGCAGGCACCAGTTAGAATTGTGTCCAATTTGTTAGTGACGTGTTTTGTCTAAGCCCTTCACTAATATCATATTAGAGACACGTTATATTTTCGCGTCACTAAGTTGTGTGTCTTCTTTTGTTAGTTTTTAACGTAGTGCAGCCAATCAAAAAGCGACCAGGTATTATATTGATAAAGGGTTTTAGACATTCAGTATGTCAGACGCCAATTTGTTTATGGGCCTGCTGATTGCTTGTTATTGCTAAGAGAGGTGACACTGAGCCACGGTGATATGTTGTTTATTTTGTGCTGGCTATATAGCGTTGCTGGCCTATACTGTGGCGCTGCTCCTTAGTCAGGTATCCCAACCCTTTCTCGATGTTGATCCATGTGTCTATGAGTTTTCGTCATGCAAATTGATGTTCCACCCATTTGGTCTGATCTGGTGCAAGTTAAATTTCATAGCTCATCTTCACACGGTTACTGTCCAACTTCTCCATTTTGATTGGTCTAAAAGAATATGACCTTATCATGTTTATATAATAACTTGTTTACAGATAAAAAAATAACTTGTTAAATTTTGGAAAGGCTTACCATGGAGGATGATATTACTGCACTATTACGAGATGCTACAATCACGATGAATCATGTTACTCGTGTTCGTGGCAAGAGGCCAAGGGAAGAGTCAGGATCACTTGGGCCTTCTCCAGTGGCCGCACCCTCCTCCGACGTGGCCAGCTCAGGAATCGGAGCAACTGCTGGAGTTATCGCACCCTGGATGAAAGAGAAAGAAACCGCACCTAAAACAGGCACCGAACCCTCTGATTAAAGAACTCCACACAGGTATGGCAGAGTGAAGAGATGCGGACGTGTCGAGCCTTTGGCTGATTAAAACGCAATTTTAATTGTTTATTAACTTGTGGAGCCATGAGTGTAGGCCTACATTCTTGAGGAATCGCACCCACCGCTGCGAAAGGCCTCAATGGTAATTGTTTGAGTTGTGTTTGTTTGGTTGTCTTAAAATATCATTTTCATATGCGAAACCTTGTTATAAATAAAACCTTATTATAAAATACGTTGGTGCCGTACGTATACTCTACTAGTTGTCATAAAGTCTAGTTTTGCTTCTCAACTTTGAAACCAGATACTTTAGCCTTCTGAATTCACACAACCCTTTTATCTTTCGCGACCGTGCCTAAGCACGTATTTCATTAAGAGGAAGAGAAAAGCCATAGGTCTGCTACGTCATCGGAGGTGATGACGAGCGAAGTACAAGCGAGCAACAAACGATTACATGGTCGAAGTATTGCGACCCGACGTTAAGCCTAAAGCTACCGCAGTTGGGGTGATTGTAGAGAAATGAGCCTCTACCCAAAGACCTATTTCCTCCTCAACTGTTTTATGATCTGGTTGATTGTCCTTGCCTGACCGTTGAAAGTGCGAGCGTTTCTTTCGAGCCAAAGGGACCAAGCCACCAGCACCACCAGGGAATCGAAACTCCTGCGTTCCTCGCGCTGCAGCTGCTTCCTTGCCTGAGACCACCAATCTACCAGAGAAGTTTCAGATGTCCCTGGTGATAGACCCTGCCATCCACACCTTGAGAGCAGAGAAAACCAGAGTTGCCTGCTGTAGGAACAGGTAATGAGTATGTGAACAATCGTCTAAGGCTCTTGATCACAAATGATACAGTCATCTCCGTCTTGTAGTCGATGTTTCTTTCGTCTGCTCGCTGTCCAGCATCTGCCATGGATGGCCAACCACACAAAGAATTTGCATTTCCCTGGGGCCCTTGTTTTATGTAAGATCTTGGCGCCCGGCCAGGCATACTGCCCAATAAAGAAAGCACGGTAAGCTGATGCCGTGGTGAATTGTCCATCCGGCGTCCAACGCGAAATCGGCTTGTCATCTGTCGTCGGGTCAATGGAGACAGCTGCCACCATCTCCCACACGTCCAAATATTCAAGGAGCACTTGAACCGTCAGCGCACCTGAGATGTCCCTGGCCCATTGGTGATCAAGGAGGCCTTCAGCAACTGTTCTAGTCTTTTGGACCCATGCAGGCACAGCTTGCAGAAGGTGAGGGGCAAGCTCTTCGATGCAGCGACCCTGAAGCCACCGGTCAGTCCAGAACAGCGTCGTGGTGCCATTACCAACGGCTATTGTGGTGGAGTAATGGAAAAGCATTTGGACTTGCCGTTCAACCGGTTCTGGGAGTAGAGCCCAAGAGCAATCAGGGGTTGTCTTCTTGAGCCACAGCCATTTCATTCTAAGAGCAAAGCCAAAGAGCTTCAGATCAATAAACCCCAAACCACCAAGTTCGGGTGGGCGACAGACTTTGGGCCATGCAAGCATACACTGTCCTCCTGTCACAGTTTTGGTCCCCTGCCAGAGAAAGGCTCTTCGTCGCTTATCAATCATTGTAATTACCCATGGGGAGATGGAAACAGCAATTGCTGTGTGTGTAGGGACAGCCGACATTTTGACTTTCACCATGACACTACGGCCGGCTCTGCTCATCAGTTTTGCCTGCCATGTAGGGAGCCCCTGGGCGACTCGATCAATTAGTGGCTGAATATCTTGCTTTTTAAGCTTGCTGATGCCTAATGGGATGCCCAGATACTTGCATGGAAAGGACTCAAGACGACCAGGAAAGAAGCGCAGCAAGGTAACCGTGTCATCAAGCCTGCACTGGATTGGGGAGATCGCGCATTTGGTCGGGTTACTGTGCAGCCCTGTTGCCTGTCCGAAAATATCCAGGATGGCTGTGGCAGCCACCAGATCCTGCTGGTCAGGCGTCAGGAACAAGACCACATCATCCGCATAAAAGAAAGCTCTCTCTTTGATTTGCCTTGGCCCCAATTTCTTCAGCAATTCGTCCTGTTCTGCTTGTCGAATCAGTGCATTCAAGGCCTCCATCACAAGGACAAATAGCATAGGCGAGAGAGGATCACCCTGGCATAGTCCTCGGGCATGGCAGACTCTTTGTCCCGGCGACCCGTTGACAATAACTTTTGTGCTGGCTGATGAGAGTAGAGCACTGATCCAGTTTGAAAAACGGCGTGAGAAACCCATGTGATTGAGAATTGCCAACAAGAAAGGTCAGCTGACGGTGACTCATGAGAACATGGTCCACCGATAGCACTCCCTCGAGGTGCATGTTGGCACTTCTTACGATCCAATATCGTAATTGAGAATCCTGGAACTGGGGTAAGGAGTGTTTCAGTGGTTTTCCTTATGGCTTAGTAAAATATAGAAATATTCTGCAAGCGCACAAAATCACCGCTTTAGCACTTCACCTGGGAGTATCCTGAGGTATCGTAATTTATATTTCCGCAGGGAAGCTTTGGCAAGAATACTAGCGAACAGATATTCAAGACTATCAGAGAAAGGTACACGACTAAACAAGACAGGGGATAATGGTATTGGATAGGAGTGGATATAGTGGACACACAGCTCAAGGGATACTAAGGTAAGGGAAAGAAGAGATAGATAGCTAGGAGGACAACGAGAAGAGATAGAGGACTCCTGGATACTTTATCTACCTATGTCACTCTAGAAAGATTACGGCTAGCATGAAGAATGACTTCTATGGTCCTTTTCCTAGTTCTATTGTCTTAGCTTCGGGACAAGGGAACCGGTGAACGCATAGAAAGAGATGAGAAGGGGTGCCACCAATTCCCAACTGGGGGATCCTACGGACCGGAACTAACGTGATGGGCTACGAAGACCGAAAGGGCTGTCACCACCTCCCGGCTACCACCTCTGTTGCGACGGGAATAAACTAAGGCCATTGGCTAGTCTAAGAACCACTCCTACACTAGTCAACAACTACTTACTCTGCTAGCAAGAGCAGACAACCTTGTCAATACTCTTGGTGACAATTCACCTCCAGTATCAAGCAAGATCGAAGAACCAGCCAAGACAAAGACTTCAACAAGACTACAAGCATTAGAACTATAACTGACTATAGTCTAAACAAGATATAGATGCAACTAGAATAAAGTAGAAGCAAGATATAAATGATAAAGACAAGAAGATAAAGATAACTATATTGATAACTCAAAGTCTTACAAAAGGAAAAGGAAAAGATACAAGAGCTATAACCAGAGCTTCTGAAGACGACTCCGGAACCTCCGAGGCACAGCTCGACTCAACTCTAACTCCCAACTAAACTATCCTAACTCTACTAGAATGAAAGTGGAAATGAGCTCCTTGGCTTGGTGTGTGTTTAAAAGTGAAGTGTGACCCTCTATTTATAGTGCCAAAGGTCGGTTGAGGGTGGAGTAACCGCCAAGGGACCAGGGGGTGCTCCCTGGCGGTTCAGGCGCCAGAGGTCGGTTCGGCCGAACCAGGGGGGTCGGCCGAACCCTTGGATCCACCGTCTTTGCTCTGGGTGGCCTGGATGAGCTCCTGGAGGCGGTTGGGAGCCTGGGGCGGTTCGGCCGAACTGCCTAGTTCGGCCGAACGGGCCTGGAGGCCCAGGCCTGCCCCCCAGCACCGCCTCTGCCTCCTGGGTATGCCTCTGGACCCCTCCTAGGCTGCCTCTGGTTGCTTGGACTCGTGTTGTTCTGGCCAACGGTGACGTGTCGGTCCTTCGGGATGAGTTGGCGGTCGTCCATATGGCGTGTGATGTGGTTGCTCGGTCATTGTTGTCGTGGACGGCTCCCGGTGACTCGTATGGCTAAGGGGGGTAACCGGCCGAACGGAGTCGTTCGGCCGATTCGGTCAATTTCGGCCCCAATAGCACGTATTTATCGTAGTTGCACCTGCACAAGTGACACTCACCAAAACTCGTAGGACTTTATTAGAAATAAAACCTAAATACATGGAATGTTGCATATGACCTCATTTTTTCCCGAGTATTTGTGGTCGAAAATGGGTTGTAACGACCGCCAACAGTGCCCTTCGTGGTGGCCCGGGGCGGCGCGCCATGGCCCATTGTCCTAGGTGGCATGGCGGTCCTAGAAGCTACGCCACATGCCTCCCACCCTTGCGCTGACGCCGCAGTGTGGACAGCTGCAAGTCGAGACGCCGGCCCAGGCCGCGACGGCGGCCACCACAGCGCAGCCACTTCATCGTCGATGGTGGCCTCGTCATCGTCCTTCGCCGCCAATGTGTCCTAGGGGCGACGCGTCCTTCTCCAACATGGCATCGCAGCCAAGCTGGCGCATGATGTGGATGCTCTACGGCCACCACCGCGGTTGCGTCGTGGTCACGCTGGAGGAGACGTTGTGGTGCCTGTCGAGCCTCATCATGGAGCTTGCGCTCTAGAGCCACACGCTGCTCCGCAAGCTCGATAGCACCATTAGCGCGTGCATTGTGCTCAAGACCTAGCGCCGCCTGGCCGATGTTGACGCCGACGCCGTAGCTGGATGAGTCGGGGTGGACCATGTCTGCTGCGGGGCAGTATTGCCAGATGCTGGCCGCCATCTACACAACCCTTGCGGCATCGAGCGTGGACTGGGAATGGAGGGGAGGATGCTCCTGATCGGGTTAGGCCTGAGTCAATAAGGGGCCCACATATCAGATCCAACATGGAAGCCAAAACATTCAAAACCAGGGTCAAAACAAAGGAGGGAGGAAATTTGTTCTAGTATTAAAAATTGGTGGAGGTCACCTACATGTTTCGTAGTTGGGGCGATAAACTAGCAGACTTTCATGATAGATGAGGGAGGAAATACGGACTTTTTCCGTTATAACCTAGATCGGGACTTCTTGACGGACGCGACTACCTGTCACTTCGGTGATAAAATTCAGGGTTAAGTTCCCAAACTTTCTCTCTCCAAACTTCACTATTCACCTATCACATCAAATCACACTAAATCTCTCTTCTCATGCATGGAGCACTAAACGTCGGTAAATAACAAAACTAGTTACATGGTTTTGATGTATACGACGAGACGAATCTTCTGAGCCTAGTTAGGTCATGGTAGAACAATATTTACCATAAACAAACGAAAAGTATTATAATGTGTTACAGTGTCCGATGTGACTTTTTCACCCCTCATTTTCGCCCGCTTTTCGTGAACTAAATACCCCCAGGTCTGGAAACCTCCGCGTGAAGCTATGAAGCCAGATTCGTAATATATCTCTACCTCTCTACCTAATTATAAAGCAATGGTTATTTATACGGTACGTCATGATTCTGCGGTACATCATACGTTACTTTTAAGTTCCAACCCGTACTCCTCATGTGTAATATTTAAGGCCATTCATATACGAAGAGTTGTCCGTCATCTACATGTGTCAATACGAACTAGACAACCGCTCGAGTTTCAATCCGTCTGCGCCACAAGCAAAAGGGAGAAACGGATTCAATTCTGTGATGACATGTAGATTGAACAATGTGCAGATATTTAAGCACCACAAAAGAACAAATCGAGCTCTACGGACCTGCGTCGCGGCAAAGAAGCATGGAATAAATCAGAGCGATATCTTTCTTGCACAAAGTACATCCAGAATCCACCCACAAAAATTGAATTTGTGTATCCGCTGACGCAATGAATCGAACCAAAGAAAGATTAGCGTGGCACTCGCAAATTCACTGACTCATGGGCCTCGTCGATCAGCTGCCGGTCCGCCACACCGGATAGGAGGACGTCGCGTGCAAGGAGGTGCAGCTGGCACGCCGCAGAGGAGCCGGCTGGGGACACCAGCCGTGATGAGATCCGGCGGGCAACGCATGCAGCAAGCGGTGGCCGTGGCCGCTGAGTCCGTACGGTTGCGACATTTTTTCTGAACGAACCGCAAAGACAGTTCGCGTTTCATTGATATAGCAGAAAAATACAAGTCTACGACCCTGGTAGGTTATAGACAGGAAAACGGAAAAGAAAGAAAAAATAACTATACTCGCCCGGTTGGATTGGGACATCAACGCGGGGTACCACTCGCAGCCACTCACCGGCCGCCCACACCCAAAGATGACATTGGAGAGAAAAACAAAACCGCAGCTCCCACCCACAGACCGCACCCTTGCATTCATCAAAGCTCCGACGCGATCCAGCGCTGGCAGAGGAAACAACGCCACCTCTCTCGTGAGCGGGGGCCTCGCCACATCCGCCACACCTCCATGCTCCGGACTCGTTCCTTGTGTTGCCGTCGAGATAGCGAGCAAGGCCGCCCCGCCTCCAAAGAACTTTACCAAACAACCAGACCGGCGTCGTGTTTCGAAATCGACAAGTTGCTTCCTCCCGTACAAAGCCGCTGTCTTCAATCTAGTAGATCAAGGTTGTCGCAAAGTGCCGTCTTTCAACGTTGTACCGCACCGGGGAGGCTCAGCCATGCTAAGAATCCCGCCGCGATCCGCTACAAGCCGAGTCGTCGTCCGTTGTCGTCGCCGCAAGCACCGTCGTCCAACGCTGTCCCACACCGAACCGACAATTGCAATGCAATGTCAACCGCCGTGATCCGCTGCAAGTGGCTGAACAACAACCAAACGACGACCCTTGACCACCAACAAGAAAACAGCCGCGTCAACGAGAGCAAGGCAACACTCTTCTGCATACGCACGGCGGAGTTGCTAATCCGAGGCCGTCGAAGTAGTGGACCGTCCATGCTAGCAACCGAGCGGTATCTCTGAGACGACGCCTCCAAGGAGGGCATGACGCCAAAGGCGCCACCATCGCTCGTCCAAGGCTGGACAGGGTTTTCACCCAGAGATTTCGTGCAATCGAGTTTTAGCTCCAAAATGACGCCCTCAAGAGGGAAAGCGACGTCCAAGAACGCCGCCGCCATCCACCAGCAAGAGCTAGTTAGGGCTTTCGCCCGGAGCATCAACTCGAGATGCACACGCACGTCGCAATAGAACGGCGCCACCGCCACGAACCCCCCGAGTCAAACGCCTCCGCCGCCAACCCTCACTCCATGCTGCCAACGCTTCGCTCCTCTGTCTCTTCACATGGCCGCCGCCCGACGTGGGCCTCATTGCCGCAGTACTGCCGCAGTCGCCCCTCGAGCCGGTCGGCCCGGCGCACAGAGCAACCACAAAGTTGCGCCGCCCTCCGTGGCCTGAGTCGGCCCTCCCTCGTCGCCGCACGCCGGTCGTCGCAGCCCCGGCGCGCTCGAGCCGCAAGCCCGGCTGCCGCCAGATGCTCAGCGCCGCCGGCCCTCATCCTTGGCCGCCTGGACGCGCGCAGCCGAGCACCCGCGCAGCGCTCGCGCTCCCCGGCGCGCGGCCCCCTCTCACGCGCCTCCAGCCGCCGCAGACGCCTCCGCTCGCGCCTCCTCGAACGGCCCACGCGCCACGGGCGCTGCTGTCACGCGCGGCCTCCTTTTCATGCATTGCTTAAATTAAAACTATGTTCGCCATTGCTGCTTGTAGGGAAAGACACGTATTTTTTTGTGGTAAAGTCTCCCTCACCCTACTGCGCCCAGCACATAGTCGCGCGGATACGCCCACACGGATGCGAGGCTGCATGTTCTCAGGCTTCACGCTGAAATTAAAAGCAGCTCACCGTTCCTATGGTAAGCGTAAAACGCACGAACTTAAAAATCCACTTCAAACTGAAATTAAGGATTAACCTAGCAGGCGTGAGCGGGTGGAAAGCAATTTATTGACATATCGATCTCAAGAGCGCCGTATACGGAGGATGTCTCTTTCGTTATTCTCCTCGTCGCATGCAGAATCTTCAGCATGCATGACTTCCATACATCTTTAGTCACGAAATTCCTTTATTCGTGACAACGCACCGATATATTTGCTAGTACTAATATAAAAATACTGGACTGCAGATTGGCAATATACTAGGCTGCCGCTGCTTGCTTTCCCTTGGCCCAGTATTCTGGTTTCGCGTGGGAGCATGTCCGCCGTGACTTCTCTGTGCTTAGCGCAACACCATAGAACCCAGGCCCATTAAAAAATAAGCCAGCAGGACCAGATGCACATGCTTTCGTTACAAAAGGAGATTCAGCCCATGAGCATATTGTTTTTCTTTTCGATCTACAACTTGTCTACCATTTCCAAAAAAACTCCATGTCTTATCTCTTCAAACTTTTTATCATACGTATTTGGCCTCATTAAACACAATCATATGTTTTCTTTTTTTACATGCCACCCGGACAAATAAGAAAGAAGAGAAAAAGAAAATTGCAGGCCATCTTTGTCCTATTGCCAACGTAAATAACTTCGGTTTCATTCATTCACTTGCGCCGTGGGCACTCATGTAAAGAACTGACAAATCAGGTTATTGATCGATGTCTCACTTAAATAATTCAGTCTATAAATTGAATAAATAGTTGAATACTATGATTAAATCGGTCTATAAAAGTGAATAAAATGCCCCTACAAACAATTATTCTCCACACAAACTATTCTCTTTGACCGAAGTCGGGAGGGGAAGCCCCTACCTATTTTTTAGATTTTTTTCACACAAACAATTTAATATACATCGCGAATAGATAATTTAACATCACGAGCATATTATAAGCTACAAAGCGAATAAAATAATTTTATAGGTAGGGCTGGACAAAATACTCGTGTCTCGTCAACTCGCTCGACTCGGCTCATTAGTGGCTCGGCTCGGCTCGGCTCGATGAAAAATGTAAACGAGCTGAGCCAAGGTTTTAGCTCGTCATTTTAATGAGCCAGCTCGAGCCAACTCACAAGCTGCTCGCGAGCCTAAACGAGCTTAGCATAGGCCCCCAGCCCAACTTAAAATAGGCCCATGTAAAGCCCAACTGCAGGTAGTGCAAAGGACCATTGAACCCTATTAGAGTCAGTGGGTCAGTCCCGAGGAGTCCACCACTCGACCCCACGCCCATCCCTCTCCTCTCCCGATCTCTCGCGGCGGCGGCAGGCAGGGAGACGAACGAGCCGGCGTCGCCGCGTCGGCCGTCGCCTGTCGGCGCGTCTCCTACGAGCTCCTGCATCGCCCTCTCCATGCTCCTGCTCCCTCGTCGTGGATCCAGGCATCTACGTGCTTGCGGCAAGGCGCCATGGATCAGGAAAAGCAAGATCCGCCACCTAGAAATTCTCAATCGAAGAACAAGCGCACAAGGACGGCTTGGGCACCAGGCAGGAAGTTGTTGTTGCTCGTATAATCTGTCACATGAGTCATGAATGTGCAGTGTGCCACCATTATCACTATGTGCTACTCATATATTCTGTCACATGTAGGGGGCTGTTGGCTTAGAGAGAAAGGGAAACCAGAGGAGAAGTAAAATAGACATTTACTTTTATTTTGGAATAAAGCCATATGTTTTAAATTTCTGACAATGATTGCTTTACTTGTCCCGTGTTTACAAATACTTGCAGCAAATTTTTGGCCTAATGGAGACGGAGTGGAGGAGAGCTAGAGAGGACTGAGGACACATGGAGAAGGACAAGATCACAAGAACATATTATTCTATTGGCTGTTTATATCTTTGCATAATGGGATGCATGTATTTTGTCCTGAACTCCTAAACTCTTGTTAAACTCTAGCTGAACTTTTGGATTGTGGACTTGCTGATGCATTTAAGCGTTTTGCATGTTCATCGGTGAACTAAATGATGCTGAGCTGAGCTGATTGAGTCTCTGTATTGGTCTTTGTTCTGTTGATTAAGTATATACTGTTGTTTTTTCGAGCTAGCTCACAAGCTTGTCAAGCCAGCTCGAGCTGGGCAACAAGCCGAGCTGAGCACCTCCTTCAGCTCGCTGCTATAACGAGCCGAGCCAAGCTGGCTCATTACCTTATCAAGCCAGCTCGAGCTTGGGCGAGCCGAGCCAAGCTGGCTTGATATCCACCCCTATTTATAGGCGAACAAATTATTTATATGGCGAACAAATTATTCTTAAGGGTGAACAATTCACTCTACGAAGCAAATAATTCATTTACCATCACCAATGAATTGTGCACCCTTGAAGCAAACAAAGTAACTCTAGGCCCAAACAAATTAGGCGAACAATTCAGTCTACAAGGCATACAAATAAGTCAGCATCTTTCTACAAAACAAACAAAACTCCACGCCCGAACAAATTGTTATATATGGCGAACAACTGTGTCTATGTTACGGACAAATTATTCTTATAGAGAAACAAATCATGTTCATGTGCAGAATAAGTTAGTCCTACCTCCATTTTGAAATATTTATAATGTTGACTTTTGGTCACAATGTTAAACCATTTATTTTATTCAAAAATTTATATAAATAACACTTCTTATATGTGTAACTTATATGATTATAAAAGAAATAAATATGATCATCTAAATTCAATATAAATAAATAAAATAATAATACCTGGCTAAGCCTTAGAGAAAAAAAGGAAAGAAAGAGAAAAGTAAATTAATTAAATATCTATAGAGAGAATCGGAAGATAAAGACAAAAGAAAGGAACAAACTTGAAGGAAAGTAATAGAAAAAGAGAAGAAAATAAAAGGGAACAAAATATTAATATTTCGAATAAAATTAGTCCACTACATGAACAAAATAGCTCCATGCACGAACAAATAGTTTTAAATGGAGAACAACACGTATACATCACTCACAAATTGTTTTTACAGACGAACAAAATAAGTCCATAAAGTGAATAAATAATTTAACATCGCGAACATGTTAATCTACAAGGTAAAAAAATATCTTTGCACACGAACAAATTGTTTCACATGGGGAATCTGGCATATACAAAATAAATAAATCACTTTAGGCAGCTCACTAGTGAGTTTGCAATTGAACAAAATGGAATAGGCAAAGCATGAATTATTAATCGATGCAATTAAATAGTTTCACTATGGAAATACATCAATTATACCAAATACAAGATGGGTGATATGAATCATGAAAAAGAATACGAATATAATCCAAGAAATGTATATTATATACCGATTTACAAAGAAAGAAACAAAAACAGAAAGAAAGAGAAAAATAAATAAATAAATAAATAAATAAATAAACATTGGAATTTAGAAGGGAAAAATAAACGAAAGTGAAATTCGGAAGGAAAGTGACAGGAAAGGAGAAGAAAAAGATAAAGAAGCAAAAAAAAAGAAAAAGGACAGAAAAAAAAGAAAAAAGCTCACGACCTAAGTCACAATTGGGCCTTGTACCCCGATGGCTCATGCATGCTGGGCTTCTTTGGATGAGAACCTGGCAAAACTGCCTGGACCAGGCAGCACGCCCAGGCGTCCGATTTCCGTAGCCTGGGGCTGAGATCGCTGCCTGGCCGGCAAGCTGCCTGCCAGGTCTCGATCCAAACAGGCCCGCTGTGCAGGACTGTAGGCGACAAACAATTTCGCAACGTAGGCGATGTATAGTGATATGCCTTGTTGACGGCCTAACAAATACAGGAGCCACTCCTGTCGCACACGCTAGCAACCTACCCTCGCCCATCGGTCCAGTGCGTGTCTCAGCCCTCCCTCCCTCCCTCTACCATTGGGTATGAAAACATTGCACGAGAGTGGAAAAGATAATGTAATACTCCATCCGTCCCAAAAAGAAAGCAACTCTCGCTTCTCGAGGAGTCAAACAACTCCATCCTTAACCAAATTTATATAAAATAATGCTAAAATTTGTGTCTCCAAATAAATTTAGTATAAAAATATATTTTATGATTAATCTAATTATATTTATTTTATATTATAATTGTTAGTAGATTTTTGTATAAATTTGGTCAAACTTAGAATTGTTTGACTCCTCAAGATGCGAGAGTTGCATTCTTTCTAGGACAGAGGGAGTAATGATCTTATTTTTTTTAATTGATTCTCATGGTATTCTTTTTGTTTACTTAAAAAATTTGAACCGCAATAATACTACTTATGTTGAAGCATGTGACCTGTTAATCTTAGGTGCACAATTGTGCATTCTATATCTATGCTTTTTGAAATGAAAAAAAGTCCAAATTACTACCTCAAATATGAACAAAGTTTAGATCATCCCCTAAAGTATGTTTTGGTTTATTTTACACCCACAACTTTCTTAATCTGTGCAATCTACCCCTTCACAAAATTTGTCTTTTTTCTTTCTCCATGCATAACTGGTATTTTAAGTTTAAATTTTGTGGTATGATAAAGTGCCACATAAAGCATTTTCTAAAAAAATTATTATGAAATCTTCATCATTATTTCTCATAAAATTCTATATCAATATGGTTAATTTGTTATTACATATCATAGATTTTCATAATAATGATGAAAAATTCATTTTGTATTATTAAAAATACTTAACATAGGCACGTATCATCCTACAGAATTTTAATGAAAATAACACTTGTGCATGGTGAAACAAAAAAAATAAATCTTACAAAATGGTACATTTGACCGATTAAAATAGTTATGGATATAAAATGAACCAAAACATACTTTAGACGGTTATCCGGATGTTGTCCACAATTAAGGGTAGTAATTTAGACTTTTTCTGAAATAAAAAAAGTTGAATTTTTCCCTTTGAAATACAACAACAACAACAATAACAACAACAACAACAACAACAACAACAACAACAACAACAACAACAACAACAGTAGCAGCAGCATAGCCTTTTGTCCCAAGCAAGTTGGGGGAGGCTATCTAAAGGGTTTCATCTCCATAGAATGGCCAATTACGAGGTTGGTTCGCCACACCTAACACCGCCCCTTCATTTTTGCCAGGGCTTGGGACCTGCTATGTTGAGACGACTAGGTTGAGAGCTAGTCTTCCAGCCAACACAGGTGAAGTTGAAATAAATCTATGTTATAATTTCATTATATTTTGTAGCATGTGACATGTTATGGGTGGTTTAGGACCTTAGTAGTTGGCCCTACTACCATAGTCGTCGTGGATTTGATGTGTAGCTTCACCACTGGACAATAGGTCCTAGCAACCACAGGTTAGGGTGGGCATAATAAACCAAAACCGAGGAACCGAACAGAGATAACCGAGATTGAATTGAAGAGATCGAAACCGAAAACTTCGGTTACTAATTCGATCCTTACCTATAGATAATCAAATTTAGAATTGTTAATTCGGTCTTGGGCCTCAATTAACTGTTAACCAAATCTCTTTGCTTCGTCTTATCCTCGGCCTCTGCATCCCTCCATGCCATCTCCTTCCCGTGCTATGGCAGATCCTCTCCCTAGGAGATGGTGGCGGCTCCTCCTTGGCAGCCACCGCTGCCACCGCGATGGGGTCTCCTCCCCCAGCAGGCTGTGCCCAAGGGTAGCGCTTCAACAGGCAGAGATGCATCATACCATCTACATCTAGTGAGGTACCAATTTGGAGGAGCCCATCTGCTACCTGTGTTTATTTTAAGTTATTTCCTTAACATTGATTTATCCATTCTTTTCATTCTTTAAGCTTCGATTGGTGATTCTTTGAACTCTTTGATGCGATTATTTCTCCTCGTTTAGTTCGGTCGGAACCAAAGACCGAATTTATCGGTCTTTAGTTCTCTCAAGAACCGATCGGTCTTCATTTTAGATAACCAAAATTGCAAAAAGACCGAGAAACTGATCAGTTCGGTTCCGTCAGACCGAATGCCTAGGCTGAGCCATAGGACAAATATGAACACAAGTTTCCACCTTGGCTCGTAAAGAGATCCTCTACCATAGTGCAAGACACAAACTCCTGCGTAAATCGGGCTTCTGCTCCATAAGGCAAAGGATCCGGGTCCTCCACATCGGCCCTCTTCTTTTGACCCTTGTTTTAAATTCTGTCGAATTGTACACAAGCATTTGAATATGGAGTGGATTTGGTAATATAAACCCCTTGTTTTAAATTCTGTCAAATTGTACACAGGCATTTGAATATGGAGTGGATTTGGTAATATAAACCTCTTGTGCTAGCTTGTCTTGGTCAGGTTTTAGTTTGATTGGGTTTTTTCATGAGATGCATGGCACTTTCCATCCATTGACCAATTCACCCAAAGGTTCATCCACTCAGTGGGATATACTGGCAATTAAAGATACCAAGAACGTGGCCAACACTATGGGACTCCTATTGTTCATGTATGGATCACTAGTGGAGAATTGACCTATAGTCCCGGTTCCTGTTGGCGGTCGTTACAACCCAATTTTGACCGCCAATACTCGGGAATAAATGAGGCTTTATGCAATATTCCATGTACCTAGGTTCTATTTCTAATAAAGTTCCACGAGTTTTGGTGAGTTCTACTTGTGCAGGTACAATAACGAGAAATACATGCTATAGGGGCCGGAAATGACCAAATCGGCTGAACAACTCTGTTCGGCCGGTTACCCCCCTTAGTCGTAAACAATGCAAAGCACAACCGAAACCGTCCACGTCAGCGATGACCGAGCGGTGATCGTGCAAGACACCTCATCCACTGCCACGTCACCTCTGGGCTAGAAATACACAAAGACCGACACATACAAGCAGCCCAGGAGGTCCAGGAAGCAAAGGCTAGAGGCCCAGTTCGGCCGAACCGCCCCCACATGCCAAACCGCCTCTCAGGGCTGGATCCAGGCCGTAGGAGCACAAGGCGGTGCATCCCACGGTTCGGCCGAACTAGGCAGTTCGGCCAAACTAGGGGATTCGGCCGAACTGGCCGGCAACCGCCTTGCTGCCCCTTAGCGGTTACTCCACCCAAACCGCCATCAAGTTGCTATAAATTCAATGGACCAATGCCCGGTTGAACACACACCAAGCCAAGGAGCTCATTTCCACTTTCATTCTAGTAGAGTTAGGATAGTTTAGTTGGGAGTTAGAGTTGAGTCGAGCTTGCCTCGGAGGTTCCGGAGTCATCCTTCAGAAGCTCTGGTATAAGCTCTTGTATCTTTTCCTTTTCCTTTTGTAAGACTTTGAGTTATCAATGTAGCTATCTTTATCATCTTGCCTTTGTCATTTATATCTTGCTTCTACTTTATTCTAGTTGCATCTATATCGTGTTTAGAATATAGTCAACTCTAGTTCCAGTACTTCTAGTTCTTGTTAAGTCTTTGTCTTAGTTGGTTGTTCGATCTTATTTGATACTGGAGGTGAATTGTCACCAAGAGTATTGACAAGGTTGCTTGCTCTTGCTAGCGGAGTAAGTAGTTGTTGACTAGTGTAGAGTGGTTCCTAGACTAGCCAGTGGCCTTAGTTTGCCCCTGACAACTCTAGTTCCAGTACTTCTAGTTCTTGTTTAAGTCTTTGTCTTAGTTGGTTCTTCGATCTTGTTTGATACTGGAGGTGAATTGTCACCAAGAGTATTGACACGGTGCTTGCTCTTGCTAGCGGAGTAAGTAGTTGTTGACTAGTGTAGGTGGTGGTAGCCATTAGGTGGTGTGGGACCAGGATCCCTAGGACCACTCATCCAAGGATTAAACTACTCAATAAGGAATGTTTGATCCGAGTACTTCAAACTAGTCGGCTATGGTACAAGAAGGCGTAGTTGATTAGGTAGTTATCTTTATCTTCTTGCCTTTGTCATTTATATCTTGCTTCTACTTTATTCTAGTTGCATCTATATCGTGTTTAGACTATAGTCAACTCTAGTTCCAGTACTTCTAGTTCTTGTTTAAGTCTTTGTCTTAGTTGGTTCTTCGATCTTGTTTGATACTGGAGGTGAATTGTCACCAAGAGTATTGACACGGTTGCTTGCTCTTGCTAGCGGAGTAAGTAGTTGTTGACTAGTGTAGGTGGTGGTAGCCATTAGGTGGTGTGGGACCAGGATCCCTAGGACCACTCATCCAAGGATTAAACTACTCAATAAGGAATGTTTGATCCGAGTACTTCAAACTAGTCGGCTATGGTACAAGACGGCGTAACTGATTAGGAAGATTAAATAAACTAGTCGTATACTAATAGGAGACTCCCCAAAGTACTCTGTTGTAATCATCCATGTTGTATACGACTAGGACTATACAAACCGACTTGTAACCCTGCCTCCCGGACTATATAAGGCGGAGCAGGGCCCCCCTCAAAAAAGAAAATCATACGCA
>OAMR01000603.1:462093-478083 GCA_900205405.1 Echinochloa crus-galli | reverse complement strand
TCTCCCATGACTGTGATGTTGAAGCTGTAGAGTTCGCTGCTGCTGCTCAAGTTCCTACTCAGATGATGGAAGTACTCGCCCTGTCCAAGACATTTGTGGAGCAAGAACCAGATTTTCCAACCAAAAAGCCGGCGCATTTGAGTTTCAAGCCCTCTGAAGAAGTACAGCTCAAGACTGTAGACCTTGAGATGGGCGACTCATCCAAAACCGCCCTCATAGGGGCGAATTTAGATTGTAAATAGGAAGACGCACTCGTCAAGTTCCTCCGTGCTAATAAAGATATATTTGCTTGGAAACCATCTGACATGCCTTGTTTTCCTAGGGAGCTTGTCGAGCACAAACTTAACGTTCGCAAAGACGCTAAACCCAGAAGGCAATGGTTGAGACGTTTCGATCAGGAACGACGCAATGCAATCAAAGCTGAGATAGCTAAACTACTCGCGGCTGGCTTCATCAAAGAAGTCTTTCATCCAGAGTGGTTGGCTAACCCAGTCTTGGTTAGGAAAAAGAATAACAACGAGTGGCGTATGTGTGTTGATTATACAGATCTCAACAAGCACTGCCCTCAAGATCCCATGGGGTTACCGCGCATTGATCAAGTTGTAGATTCTACAGCAGGATGCGCATTACTTTGTTTTCTTGATTGTTACTCAGGTTATCACCAGATAGCACTGAACAAGGATGATCAGATCAAGACTTATTTCATAACCCCCTTTGGTGCTTTTTGCTACACCACAATGTCCTTTGGTCTAAAGAATGCTGGAGCTACATATCAACGAGCCATATAGAATTGCCTTTTTTCACAGATTGGTAGGAACGTAGAGGCATATGTTGATGATGTAGTAATCAAGACAAGAGAACCTGACAAAATCATCGATGATCTTCAAGAGACGTTCGACAATCTCAGGACATATCGATGGAAGCTCAATCCAACTAAATGTGTTTTTGGTGTTCCAGCTGGCAAACTACTCGGTTTTATCGTAAGTCATAGAGGCATTGAAGCTAATCCCTCTAAGATCACGGCTATCCTCCAAATGGAAGCTCCAAAGAATATCAAAGAGGTTCAGAGGCTCACAGGATGCCTTGCAGCACTTAATAGATTCATTTCAAGACTTGGCGAGAAAGGTCTCCCTTTTTTCAAACTACTCAAGCAGCAAGATAAGTTCACTTGGACAGCAGAGGCCAATAAAGCTTTTGAGCAAGTTAAAGCTTACTTAACCACTCCACCAATCCTCGTCGCTCCAGTAAAAGGTGATCATCTATTTTTATACATTGCTGCTACTACACATGTGGTTAGTACGGTCATCGTGGTTGAGCGCAAGGAAGAAGGCCATGTTTTTCCAGTTCAGCGGCCAGTTTATTACATCAGCGAAGTCCTCTCTGCATCCAAGATTCGCTACCCTCAAGTCCAGAAGCTCCTCTATGCGGTATTCATAACTTCTAGAAAGTTGCGACATTATTTCCAGTCTTTTCCAATTACTGTCGTGACTAAATTCCCTCTTGGAGAAATTTTTAATAACCCTGACGCGACTGGACGAATAAGCAAATGGAAGGCGGAAATTGCTGCAGATCTGCAGGTTATGGTCATCGATACTGATTGGATGCAGCCTTTCATCTTGTACTTACGTGATCACAAGGTCCCAGATAGTAAACAAGAACAAGCTCGACTACGGCGCAGAGCTGCTAATTATGTAGTGGTCAATAATACACTTTATCGACGTGGGGCCTCTGTCAACGTACTGATGAAGTGTATCCCATCGGATCAAGGCAAGGCTTTGCTTGAAGAAATTCATAGTGGTGTGTGTGGTAATCATGCAGCTTCTCGCACATTAGTGGGGAAAGCTTGCCGATCGGGATTTTTCTGGCCAACAGCAACAAAAGATGCAGAAGAGATTGTCAAAAAATGTCAGGGTTGCCAGTTTTTTGCCCGTCAAGCACATGTCCCAGCCCATGAACTTCGCATGATTCCACTTTCTTGGCCGTTCGCATGTTGGGGTCTGGATCTAGTTGGCCCTCTGAAAAAGGCTCCTGGTGGTTTCAAGTGGCTCATTGTAGCCATCGACAAGTTCACCAAATGGATTAAAGCACAGCCGTTGGTCAATGCACGAGCTAAAAATTTGATCAAGTTTTTTGATGGCATCATTCATCGATTTGGTGTGCCTCATGAAATAATCATGGACTTGGGATCAGTATTCACGAGTGATGCATTTCAAGATTATTGTTCACAGTACTCAATTGAAACTCATTATGCTTCAGTTGCTCATCCCAAGGCAAATGGACAAGTCGAGAAGGCCAATGGATTGCTATTACAAGGTTTGAAACCTAGACTTTATGAACCACTCAAGCAGTATGGTGGCAAGTGGTCTCTAGAACTACCAGCTGTACTCTGGGGCTTACGCACGCAACCAAGTCGTGCAACCGGGCAAACACCTTATTTCTTAGTCTACGGGTCTGAAGCAGTCTTGCCTGCTGATCTACTCTGGAAAGCTCCACGACTAGAAAATTATGATGAACAAGTCGCTCAACAGGAGAGATTCCAGGACATTGATGGTGTTGAGGAAGCCCGAGTGGCAGCCCTCATTCACAACACACGTTATCTCGAAGGATTACGGCGTTATCATCAACGCTCTGTTCAAACTCGTTTATTCATTATAGGAGATTTGGTGCTACGACGCATTCAGAAGACAGACGGCTTACATAAGCTCATGTCACGTTGGGAAGGCCCATTTATTGTCAAGCAAGGCATTGGGGTTGGAACCTATCACCTCCAAACTCCAGAAGGCGAAGACCTACCTAACGTGTGGAACATTGAGCACTTGAAAAAATTCTACCCATAATTGGGTTTCAAGCGACAGCCATGTACTTTTTTTATTATCATAAGATCAATAAAGTTATTTGTCAATTGCTCCAAACACTATACTCTTTTAACACTCAATTATCCTGTGTCATGAATTTTATGTTCATTGGCTTTCATTCAGGGAATTATTTCAATATCATATTAAGTCAATAGAAGCCACGACTGCTTTTCCACAAAGCGGCGCCAAGCCTCATATGTCCTGGCAGATCTACACTAGTCTATACACGACTACAGATGATAGTATCGTTTCTATTTTTGACAAATTATATGAAGTTTCTGCTCTGTGTCCTTGTGCCGACTACATCAGACTTCTTTTCCATTGGCTCACCAGAGTTCTATCTTGATAGTCTTAATACTATCTTTATCATATCATGCAAACTAATGTACGCTTACTACATCAAGTAGTTTCATTGGCTCTGCATTAGCAACCCAGCAAGTCTCTTCATGACTTGTTTGAGCAATTATTCATGTATTAATTGTTCTAAGTAGACCAAGAGTCTAGGCACATATAGTACATTGCGTGATTTCAATAGTCTATCAAGTCTACATATGACTAGTTTCTCATCAATACTACAACAATTAGGCTATCACAACATTCACAATGATTCAATTCATAACTCGCATCATCAAATTGCAAATTCATAGTAATATCACATTGTCAATTACATTGACACTACTGCAATGAGTTCACAAACTCTTCAGCCATTGGCTCTGTTTCATTTACAAGTTCTTCATATTGTTATTCTGTTACACCCGCCGGCAGGTACTTCAATTCAAGCCTTGTTGCTGGGTTGTGCGCCTTGAACAGAGCTAGTACTTTGTTGGTACAATCCTTCAAGGTCGTCTTGCAGAATTCTCCAATTTGCTCTGGTACTTGGCGTACACGCTCAAGGAACGACATGTTTTCTGCTTCTGCAGTCAGCAGCTCAAAGACAGGTTCCATTGCCTCTTCCAAGTCTTTGCGCTCTCGGACGAAGTTATTAACTTCTTCCTGCTTTAATTGCACTAGCTCCAGAGTTTTTGCAACTTCTTTTTCCATATCTACTCGGATTCGGTGTTCCTTGGAGAACTCTTCGTCCTTCTTGGTAACGGAATCCTTTAGCTGAGAAATCTCTTCGGCTTGACGTTGCGACAGGTTATACCAGTTGGTAGTGTTGCTTTCTTCAGCCTTCAGTTCTTTCTTCAAATCTGCATATATTCAGATGCATTATCAGTACAATTCACATTATTTCATTACTTACAAGCCTGGTGCGAGTACTTACTGAAATTCTCCTTGGTCAAATTTGTGACCTGGCCTTCAAGGCCCTCCTTCAATTCAAGGAGACTTGCATATTGCTGTTCATGCCAGCCGTTTTCTTTCTAACGCTCGGCTTGCACTTTTTCAAGCTCTTCGCACTTGGCGGCCCAGTCAGCTTCCAATTCCCGGATTCTGGCAGATAGCTTGGCATCCCCTGGCTTTTCGACTAGTTCGACCAATGCCTGCGCATTTGCCTATTTTCATAGCATTACTAGTGATCTTGCAAATACACTATAGGGTTATGATTACTTACCAGGGCAAGCTGTAGGTGGTTCCGCAGCTCGTCAGCCTCGTCCTTGATGGTTCTGTCCTTCTTTTCAACCTACATACAATTCAGTTTTTCAAATATACATATATATTTGCCTTCATACATGAATATGTTTCAATCATACTTACATCATCAAGATTGTCTTCATTACGTTGCTGATTGGGTACTTCCTCGAGTACCTCTGTTTCTACGACTTGTTCTTTTGCAGCCTGAACATATGAGAGAGCGTTATAGCAAACATAATTCGCAAGATATATCAAGAACAGTCAACAAGTACCTGGTTTTGGGAAGTATTGACTACATCTACATTCTCCACTTGCGGCCCTTCTACTTCCATGATATTGGGCAGTAAACCTTCATCTGGAGCTTGTGCAGGCTCTGTGCTCTTTTCCACGGAAACAGGCTCCAGTGGTTGGTTACTTATTACTTGTAGAGACAATTCTGTTGTACCATGCGCAGCATCTTCCGGCGGAGGATTTTCAACATCAGCCTCTTGGTGTTTTGGCTGTTGTTCCTCTTCGGCGACCATTTCTGTCGTTTTCTTCACCTCACCTTGCGTATCGATTTCCGCAACAGTCACTTTGGGCACCCTGACAGACCATAATCTTCCAGTTATCAAGTATTCAAGATTACAACAAATCATGAGATTGAGAGTCAGTTCACTTACTCTTCTGTTGGCTCAGGGGCTTTCAGCGGCTGAAACTGGAACTTGAAGATTGGCTTTGTCCGTTTTGAATTAGTTGTACTCCCAGATTGAGTACTTTGTAAAGCACTCGAAGTAGAAGAGCTTTGCGGTGCAGTGATCATCCGTGACAACCTGATACGCTTCATTGGGCTACCAGATGGCATGGTATCATCTGACCGTGGAGTGTTGCTTCGAGTGGACCTTCTCTTCCGAGTGGATGTTGGGAAGCCTAGAAAAGTTTTGGCATGTTTACATCACTAGGAAAATTTAAGAATCAACATATATTACTGTTGAGTGATCAAGACACTTACTGGCAGTAATAATTGCAGGCAGCACACTGATGTCTGAGTCTTCTACAATCTCGTCATCATCACTGACATCCAATATCTTGTCGCTGAGGGTTTTTTCAGATGAACTTTTTTCAAGATCAGCCCATTCTCTGTCGGCAAGAAGTGATGGTGACTCATCCTGCATTATTCAAAACACAGTCAACAATATGATTGTTGACGCAAAATCGGCTTCTCACGCCAAGCACACAGCAAGCCGAATCAGCTGGCTTCACACGTGCCCGATCGTCTGAATCCTGTAAGCGTGCCAGTCAATTTTCTCTGAAACTGACAAAGGAAGAAAAAAAATGTTTAGATATAAAACCTGGAACATGCCGGATGATACCAGACAGTTCCATCTCTACGGCTTGCAAGGACAATCTTGATCGGCATATAGCTATGAACAAGCTATCTGTCGGCAACACAGGCACTCACAACACTTTTTTCACTTGTCATCAAGCCGATAAGCTATATGGTAGAGTGACTGTTTTCAAGGCATACGCAACTGGTTATCATAACTGGCAAATAGCATTGAATTATTCAACAGAACTTTCAAGGAGTTCACGACTACTTACCAATAGTGAACCACTTGGATTTCCAGTCGCCACAGGAATCCATCAGAGGCATTTCAAACCATTTCGCCCGCATATTCTAACGAAATTGGATTCCAGCCCCACCGACTACTTCTGTTTTTATATAGGTAGGCTGTGGCTTAATGTGGTACAAGGACCGGAATAAGGGAAGCTTAGGTTCTATACCTAAGAATGCCTCACAGGCATGAACAAAGATAGAAATGTACAAAATCCCATTGGGATTCAAGTGGTGGAGTTGGAGATCATAAAAAGCAAGGAATTCTTTGAAGAATGTGGAGATGGGTAATTCGACTCCGCGCTCGCAAAAAGAGATAAATAGTGGAATTTCTTGATTGTTTTTAGTAGGGAACTCTTGGTTCCAATAGGATTTCCACTCGAGTGACACTTGGTCAAGAAGCAAACCTTGTTCCACAAGGGAGTTCAGCTCATCAGTGTTGGCGGTGCATTTCTTCCATGCCACCGCTAGGGGTGGCGGATCTGCGAGCGCAGGCTTACTCGAGGGAGTTGGGATTGGTGCTCTCTTCTTGCCTCCCCTCCCGGCACCTCTTCCGCGTGTCGACATGGTGGCTCGCTCAAGAACCTTGGATTTCTCTCGCATACACTAACTACAAGCTCGGGGGCTACACCAAGTAGATCTCGCCCGAGAATGTGTGATTGGCGGTTGGCGAAGAACGTGGATGATTTCAAGTTCAAAGGAATGACTGCGCTGGCCTAACAAGGTATTCTACAGGATAGAAGTAACCGGATCTATATAGTGACCGGTTAGGGTTACTGTATGCTACAGTACGACGACGCCTCACATTCTATTTTCCCGCCTATTTTCACGGGATAATTTTCCAAATTCAATCACTGGCAACAAATCCGGATATTCAGTTTGTTAACAAATTACAGAAGATTTGTCCTGATCTTTAAACCAAAAATATTTGCTTTAAAGCTCGGGGGATGCTAGCGGATAATCAGGGATTTGATTTCCGAAACTTAAGGAATAATGGTTTTCGAATCTTCGACTAGTTTTCATGAAACTACTCGAAGCTCGGGGGCTATACCCAATGGGTGCACCTACTCGGTGCACACCATTGAACTACTCAAGATAAAGATTGAAGACTGCTTTTCATCCTCTGACTACTTTAAAAAGTACTCGAAGGCTCAGGGGCTACACCCATTGAGTGCATCAACAGATGCACTCCAATGGAAATTATTTAAAGATAAAGATTTCTGAGCATCTTGCACTTAGTTTCAATTACTCGAAGACAGATTCAAGACTTGAAGCAAAGGCGCAAGATGCTCGGGGGCTTGTGGGACCAGGATCCCTAGGACCACTCATCCAAGGATTAAACTACTCGATAAGGAATGTTTGATCCGACTACTTTAAACTAGTCGGCTATGGTACAAGACGACGTAGTTGATTAGATAAACTAGTCGTAGGCTGGTAGGAGACTCCCCAAAGTATTCTGTTGTAGTACTCCAGGTTGTATACGACTAGGATGTTGTAACCGACTTGTAACTCTGCTCCCCAGACTATATGTCGTGACTAAATTTCCTCTTGGAGAAATTTTCAATAACCCTGATGCGACTGGACGGATAAGCAAGTGGAAAGCTGAAATTGCAGCATATAGCCTAGAATTTCAACCTGTCTAAATTGTGTTGTTCGTGCACCATCGTTCCTAGAACTCAGCGAGACCCTCGCAAATCTACTCCTCGAGGTATCCCCGGTTAGACGTGCTCGACATAATTCGTCGACAGGTGGTGACAGCCCTACCGGCCTTTGTAATCCATCACGTCCGGCTTGGCCTGCAGGATCCCCCAGTTAGGAGTTGGTGGCACCCCTTCTCATCCCTTTCTGCGTGTCATAGGTTCCTTTGTCCCGATACTAAGACAATAGAGTTAACCCACCCTTTCTGCGTGTCATAGGTGATCTTCTAGTGCTAGTTCCCTTTGTCCCGATAACAATAGAGTTAACCCAGATCTAATAGTGCTAGTTCTTTAGCTGTTGTATCTCTAAACCCAAGTGACATAGACAGATAAAGTACCCAGGAATCCTTCATCTCTCCTCGTTGTCCTAGTCTCAGGCGCTAAAAAATGTTGTGCTCTTGGGATTTGAACCCACAACCTCTTGCATTGTATTGCATACAACCTCCTAACCACCCCACCTACATAGAACATGTGATGATAGGTGGGATGTTTTCCCTTTATTGCCAGTGGAAGCTGCAACTCATGCTCCAGTTTTTGTAGGGTCCGCTTTTGCCTCACAGATGCCTGCAGCCTAACGTGCTCCACGTTTACTGTTTCATATGGTCGTGTTTCTTTCCCACCTGGGAAAAATTTTCGAAAGGGAATCTTACATGGAGTACTAAATGAAGTCTATTTGCATAACACTTTTAGGGATGAGTGTTACTTTGCACGACGAATCTAATGAGCCGAATTAATCCATGTTTTGCTACAGTAACCATTCTCCAATCGTGCGGTCAAAAGCCTCATTAGATAGGTCTCGCAGAATAGTCCAATGTCGTGGAGGTAGTTTTGTAAACTGACTTTATTTAATACCTTTAATTATTAGTCAAATGGTGGTAATTTTCACTCTTAAAGAAACACGGCCTCATTATTGGTGTAATGTAATTATATTTTTTTGGAAAAGGGAAGCTTTATTGATCTTAGACAATTACATCGAGATGATACAATTATATAAGATCCAACCCGGCCTCTGCATAACTAAGATGCACACAGCCAATGAAAAAGAAACAAAAAAAGAGAGCACCATGACCTAGCAAACTACCACAAGCATCTTCATCTTCATCCGCTTCACAAACCAAAGCAACTCTTGGACTTTGAAGTAGGCTCCCAACAACGAGGAAACGGCACGCACGCGTGCCGACGTTGTAATGACCCAACCAATTAAGACCAGATCAACTGTTTTCACGAGGGAGTAATTCATCTTAATCCAAGCAATGCCTTCAACAAGGTCACTGCCAGGTTCAACCAGTTAAGGTCAGACCTAGGAATTTCTTCCCAGAACCAATGAATTAGTAGCAATTACCACCACGACCAAGTCACACCGTGTTGCTTCTCCCTTCTTACCAGGCCAATGCTTCCATATAGACCAGCCCTAACCCACTTTAAACGGCCACGAACTCTAAATCCGGCACACCATCTGAATTCGTAACCTGAGATACCATGCTACAAAGTAACCGCTGGGTACCGTGCATAATCCACCAGGAATAAATTGCAAATGAAATCCATCTTTGAGTAGGAGAATCCACAAATGAAGCTAAGGTGACTCATGTCTCTTGGTCTATATGAAAAGGAAAGGCAAAATTGAAGATATCATCATCAGATGTAGTTGCAAAGTCCGAAGCTAGCCCTTCTAACACCAGGACCGAATCCGTCGCGCCGGATCCACCGCCGGCCGCACCGGCAACCAAGCGCCGCCGCCATGCCGGGCAGTCTCTGCGCCTAGCCTTTACCTCTGCGCCGCGTGCAGTCGTCTCGCCGCGCCCCCGTGCCGGCCGTTGCGCGGTCGACCCGTCGCGCCGACCACCCGCACCGGCCATCCCCTGGCCGGATCCGCCTGCGGAGGGACCGGATCCGGTGCAGGAACCCGGGTCCGGCCGCCCCAGAGAGGTCGCACAGAGGGCAGGCTATGGCCAGGGGCTGGGGTTCAGTTCATAATGTAATTATATACAGGTCGCCTTTCCACTCACGGCTCCGTCTCCCACCCAGATGCACTGTTTTGCACGGAATCTGGCTTCCCAACATAGACCAGGAGCCGGTGATTTTTTTTTTCGACTTCAACGGTTCCTAGGACGTGTTTTTGTACGAGGCGTGCCCAAAGCGAACAGACATATATGTTGCCGGAGCAGATGAAAAGAGCTCGACAATGAAGACCTTTCCTGCCATTTGGTTCTCAAAACAAATTTGGGGTCTGCATCCAAAGCACAATGGCATCATCCGCGGACACAATTCAATTGTCAACAAGTTGAATTTGGGCCAATAATACTCACGTCTTCTTTTTATATGATGTCGGATAGTTCACGTTATTATAATATAAATTAAAGGAAAGAAGGAGGCCCCCAACGATTCATTTTTTTTAAAAAAAAAGGAACAGAAAAGAGGGAGTAGCTACACTATTACTTCAAATGCCTGTTTGAAAAAGCTTCTGAGTTTTTTAGTAAAATGCACCGTTAGTCCATGAACTTGCAGCGCTGTGTCAAATAGGTCCATGAACTTAGAAACCGGACATCCAGCCCCTCGAACTTGCGAACCCGTTCACCGCAGGTCCAGCCCGGTTTTGCATGGCTTGTATGGCACTGTGCGACCCCGGATTTACTACAGTAACGGCGGTTTTGTTTTTTCCTTTTCTAATTTATTTTGGTTGAATCTTCGAAAAATCATAACTCTTCGATAGGATATCGGATGAAGATGATTTTTATATAAAAATTATAGCCCTCGACGAGATCTACAACTTTCTAGTTTTGATTTTTTTTTATTTGACGATGTTAAGGTGCTAAAAAAATATATAAAATTACAGCACCATAATAATTACATACTTTTACTTGTCGCATTAGAAAATTAATATATCATTACATAGATTTCATCCAGAAAAGATTTTTTATAGAAATATTTTCAACTACAAAATTACATATCTTGTAACATTGTCTATATATGCTAGAGAGTCTGATTGGTTTGGTATAGAGTCCGCATGGCTGGCACCTATGAGCCAGGCTTCCTGTGGCTAAGATGAGGCCATGCAACAACCCTATGTTTGGTTTTATACATACATGCACCAGAAAACCTGTTTGGATGCTCGGATATCAATGTAGAGCAGCAGCTTTGGTCTTATGCTCGCGCTCCACTCGCATCGCTCCAGCTAGGCTCGACAGAAATGCCCAAAATTTCTATCTAGCGAGCCATGTTGTCAATCGCCTTTTGCATGCATGGACGCTAGGTGTAACCAACGGTTCATGAGGCCAATCAACGGGTCTGACCGTACGAAATACATGCAACTATTCATTCAACAATCTTCAAAGCGCGCATGATGTAAATAAAATAAAACTACTAAAAAGGAAATTCAGAGTGCAGAAAAAAGATTCACAGAGAACCCGCATCCGGGCCATGATAGCAACACCTTTCCTGTTGCAGTAGCCTCGGCCCGGCGGCGGCCTTGTGGCTAATCCAACGCTGTTGCTGTTGGCAGCCCGACGAGCCGAGCCTCCCCGCAACACCACTGCAGAGACCGGAGTTCGTAGCCGAAATCCCCCAAACCAGGCAGCGGTCTTGCGGCACGCCCTCTCCCTCCAAACAAACCAGAGAGCAGAGCAGAGGCGAGGCGGAGAACCCAGCAGCCGCAGCAGGAGAGCAACCCGACGGACCCGCTTCCTTTTGCAGCTGCCGTGCCGCTTCCCTTCTCAGTTGTCACTCGCTCCCGTTCCCGTCCCGAACCATCCCCCCTTCCTTCCCTCCCTGTCTCCTTCCTCGCGCCGCTTCCGCTGCTCTGCGCGTCTCGTCTCGTCCTCCCCCACTGCCCCCACCCCGGCGGCCGCGCCTCCCCGTCGCATCTCCCTCCAAGGAGGGATCTTTTCTTCTTCTTCTTCTTCTTCTTCTATCGGGATCCTGAACATGGATCCGCCGGGCTCCGGGCTCCCGGCGCCGCCGAGGTTTCCTGCCTCGATCCGTGCCCGGCCGACCTGGAGCAGGTGCTGGTGCTAGGACTGTGCGTTTCTTGGGGGGCGCTTCCTGCGTTTCTTCGCGGGCTGCTGCCGTCGCCGACGACTCCTCCTGATGCTTGCTGCGGCTGCTGCGGGAGAGATGGCAGGACGGCACAGGTGAGCTGGATTTCCCGATTCTCCCTCCTTCGTTCTTTGGTTTCTTGGATTGGATTGTTACCGGGGAAGGTAACCAACTCCGAAATGGTTTGGTTCAGTTGGGACACCCACTTCTTTCTTGGGAATTTCGAGCTCGGGCGGGGGTTTCTATTAATTTAGCAGATTTGGGTGGGTGTTCTTCGTTCGTCTCCTTCTGTGCCATGGATTCGTAGATAAGAAAGATCCATGGCCCCGTATTTTTTCCCGAATGATTTCGATATCCTGTACCATCAGTTTCGGGGAGGAATAACTCAACCATCGCCGATTTGCTTCGCCAGATCTTGATTTGCCCCGGTTGGTGTGAAAATCTGCGATATTTAACTGCGTTTTACTTGCACCTGACTGCAGGAAACTCTGTGTGGAATCAACGACTGACGCCCCCAATTGCTACCTCGAGGCGCCTGCGAAAATGCGGGTGTGAATGAGGGCTCATTGGTAGAGCCGATGGTGGGAGCAGCGCGGCGCGGGATCCCCTCCGTGTGGGTCCTCCTGTTCTTCTCCACTTCCCTGCTGCTCTCGCTCTCCGCAGCAGCCGATTTCAACCACTGCGGCGGCTGCGACGACGCCGACGATGCCGCCCTCTGGACCGCCGACAATATCTTGCAATGCCAGAAGGTCAGCGACTTCCTCATCGCCGCGGCCTACTTCTCCATCCCGCTCGAGCTGCTCTACTTCGCCACCTGCTCAGACCTCTTCCCGCTCAAGTGGATCGTGCTGCAGTTCGGGGCATTCATCGTGCTCTGCGGCCTCACCCACCTCATCACCGTCTTCACCTATGAGCCGCAGCCGCACCTGTTCCACCTCGTGCTCGCCCTCACCATCGCCAAGTTCCTCACGGCGCTCGTCTCCTTCGCGACGGCCATCACGCTGCTGACGCTCATACCACAGCTGCTGAGGGTCAAGGTCAGGGAGAACTTCCTCATGAACAAGGCACGCGAGCTGGACCGGGAGGTGGGGATGATGAAAAGGAAAGAAGAGGCCAGCTGGCATGTGCGCATGCTCACGCAGGAGATACGCAAGTCGCTCGATAGGCACACCATCTTGTACACAACCATGGTTGAACTCTCAAAGACTCTGGAGCTGCAGAATTGTGCGGTCTGGATGCCTGAAGAGAGCAGGAGTGAGATGATCTTGACACATCAGCTGAGGGAAAGGGATATAATGGACCCACAGAACCGCTCGATCCCGGGTCATGATCCAGATGTCCTTGAAATAAAGGCAACCAAGGATGCAATAGTTCTTGGGGCAGAGTCGGCACTAGGGGTTGCTAGCCGAAGCAAGCTTGAAGCAGGGCCTGTCGCTGCAATAAGGATGCCAATGCTAAGTGTATCAAATTTCAAAGGAGGGACTCCAGAGGTCATGGAAACAAGTTATGCTATTTTGGTTCTGATTTTACCTAATGATGGTTCTTTAGGCTGGGGTAGAAGAGAGTTGGAGATTGTTGAAGTAGTTGCTGACCAAGTTGCAGTTGCTCTGTCACATGCTGCACTACTAGAGGAGTCTCAGTTGATGCGGGAGAAGCTTGCCGAGCAGCATAGAGACTTGCTGCGGGCAAAGCATGAAGCCATGAGGGCAGGGGAAGCTCGGAATTCCTTCCAGAGTGCCATGTACGATGGAATGCGAAGGCCAATGCACTCAATCCTTGGTCTCGTCTCAATGATGCAACAGGAGAGCATGAATCCAGAGCAAAGGCTTGTGATGGATGCCATTGCCAAAACAAGCAGCGTTGCATCCACACTAATGAATGATGTTATGCAAACATCAACAATGAATCAAGAGCACTTGTCTTTGGTGAGGAGGCCATTCAACCTTCATTCCCTTATTAAAGAAGCAGTCAGTGTGGTCAGGTGTCTAACTGGTTGCAAGGGCATCGAGTTTGAGTTTCAAGTGGATAATTCTTTGCCGGAAAGGATAGTTGGTGATGAGAAGAGAGTCTTCCATATTGTCTTGCACATGGTGGGCACTCTAATGAACCGATGTAATGCTGGTTGTATCTCGTTATATGTCAATAGTCACAATGAGGTTGAAGAGAGGCATAATCAGGATTGGATGCTGCGAAGGGCAAACTTCTCTGGGGGCTATGTATGTGTGAAATTTGAGATTAGGATTAGAAAATCCAAAGACTATCTTTTGAGTTCATCAAGCAGTCAGATAAGTCAGGGGTCCAAACCCAACGATTCTGAGATGGGGCTTAGCTTCAATATGTGCAAGAAGATCGTGCAGGTAAATGAAATAATGAAACATCTCAAGCATTTACATCCAATAGGAAGAAAACTATATCAGCTTAGCATTTGTGTCACTCATGGTGCTTCTGAAGTTATATGTATTGTGTTGATAATGCTTGGTTAGCTTTCACGTCTCAACAAGGTTAATATTGTCAAAGCAACAAAAATTTGTTAGATTGTGGTTGTGGTTGTTCTGTTACTCTTCTTGACTCCGTTTACCTCCGATTACATGGACCTTCCAAACATTATCAGATGCGAGAAAAATTAACAGCACCACTTTTGTGTTGAATGCCACAAAATTTGTTAGAATCTGTTAACTGTTTTCACTTTTCAGTCTCCCTCAGTTTTGAACAGCTAGCTGTTTAGACCTGATGATCACATAGATTTTACAGAAATTTGAACTTTCAAACCAGAGAATGTGTTTGACGGTCATAATCTGTGACTTTTTCTTCAAAATGTCTAGAATATGTTTCCTCAATAAAAATGTCTAGATTACGTACTACTTAACTACAAACTGAGATGATATATTTGTTTTTTGTTTGACATGATGCTTTATTCACAATAATTTTATGGTAATTCGATGGCATGCACTATTCTGAGGCATTATATAATGGGCTGTGATAAATTCCAGTGCTTGGTTTGCATGAATATATTTAGTTAAACAAGTAACCTGAACCTCAGTGGGTCTCTTAGATTAACCAACAATTTATCTATTATTTCAATTGTGTAAATGACCAATCTGTACTGATGTACAATGATCATTAATGCTGACATGATCCCTTATTTCCGCTGCAGATGATGAATGGTAATATTTGGTCAGTATCCGATTCTAAAAGCATTGGAGAAACCATCATGCTTGTCCTCCAGTTCCAGCTGCAACCTGTGACTCCAGTCTCTGGAGCATCCTCAGACTTGTACAGATCTGCAATTCCCAACTTTAAGGGACTTAGGGTCCTCCTTGCAGACAGTGATGACACAAACCGTGCTGTAACGCATAGGCTCCTAGAGAAGCTTGGTTGTCGAGTCGTCTCGGTCACTTCTGGCATGCAATGCATGAGCTCGTTTGCTGCTGAGTCATCATTCCAACTGGTGATTCTTGACCTCGCCATGCAAATGATGGATGGATTCGAGGTGGCTCTTGCGATCAGGAAGTTCAGTAGCAATAGTTGGCTGCCGTTGATTGTTGCCCTCGCAGCAAGAACCGATGACAGCGTCCGCGATCGATGCCAGAGGTCAGGAATAAACGGCCTGATCCAGAAACCAGTTACATTAGCTGCACTGGGAGATGAACTGTATAGAGTCCTTCAGAACAATTGAAAGAACCTGATGATTCTCATTTCTTTCAATTTCAATAGACTGCTGTAGCTTGATCAATAGTTACTCTGCTACTAGCTTCTGCCAGGTTAGATGCATACAATCACAAAACATTTCAGACAAAGGAAAATGTATAGAAAGCCGAAAACATCGCATTTTGCTTGGTTCCTTGGTGAAGGAAAGAAAGGTACACAATTTTGGAGAGATCATAGAGTTAGAAGTTAGACTCATTCATTTGTAAACCCTCTTAGACAAGTAAGCATTTTTTGCGCTAAAGGTCTTGTGGAGATTTAGATTCATGTACTACATCACAAGATAATTAGGCCTTGTTTAGATCTTAAATTCATCTTCCAAATTTACTATGCAAAAAGAAGATTCTCCATCACATCATAATGTCATAACATGCATGGAGTACTAAATGTAGATTAAATCAAAAACTAATTGCACAGTTTTGTTGTGCTTTGCGAGACGAACATTTGAGCCTAATTAATCAATTTTTGGATAATTTTTCACAAATACAAACGAAATGCTACAGTGACGCAATGATTACGAAGTGACATCATACTC
>OAMR01000603.1:446794-461808 GCA_900205405.1 Echinochloa crus-galli | reverse complement strand
GTCACTCCCCCTGTTCCCGTCCCGAACCATCCCCCCTGCCCTCCCTCTCTCCTTCCTCGCGCCCCTTCCGCTGCTCTGGGCTCTGGCCGTCTCGTCCTCCACTGCCCCCACCCCGGCGGCCGCGCCTCCCCGTCGCATCTTCCTCAAGGAGGGATTTTTTTCTCTCCTTTTTCTTCTATCGGGATCGTGAACATGGATCCGCCGGGCTCCGGGCTCCCGGCGCCGCCGAGGTTTCCTGCCTCGATCCGTGCCCGGCCGACCTGGAGCCGGTGCTGGTGCTAGGACTGGTGGCTCCGCTGCGTTTCTTGGGGGGCGCTTCCTGCGTTCCTTCGCGGGCGGCCGCCGTCGCCGACTCCTCGTGATGCTTGCTGCGGCTGCTGCGGGAGGGATGGCAGGACGCGGCACAGGTGAGCTGGATTTCCCGATTCTCCCTCCTTCCTTCTTTGGTTTCTTGGATTGGATTGTTACCGGGGAAGGTAACCAACTCCGAAATGGTTTGGTTCAGTTGGGACGCCTGCTTCTTTCTTGGGAATTTCGAGCTCGGGCGGCGGTTTCTATTTATTTAGCAGATTCGAGTGGGTGTTCTTCGTTCATCTCCTCCTATGCCATGGATTCGTAGATAAGAAAGATCCATGGCTCTCAATTTTTTCCCGAATGATTTCGATATCCTGTGCTATCAGTTTCGGGGAGGAATAACTGTAACCATCGCCGATTTGCTTCGCCAGATCTTGATTTGCGCCTCTCGATGTGAAAATCTGCGATATTTAACTGCGTTTTACTTGCATCTGACCGCAGGAAACTCTGTGTGGAATCAACGACTGCCGCCTCCAATTGCTACCTCGACGCGCCTGCGCAAATGCGGGTGTGAATGAGGCCTCATTGGTAGAGCCGATGGTGGGAGCAGCGCGGCGCGGGATCCCCTCCGTGTGGGTCCTCCTGTTCCTCTCCACTTCCCTGCTCCTCTCGCTCTCCGCGGCGGCCGATTTCAACCACTGTGGCGGCTGCGACGACGCCGACGCCGCCGCCCTCTGGACCGCCGACAATATCTTGCAATGCCAGAAGGTCAGCGACTTCCTCATCGCCGCGGCCTACTTCTCCATCCCGCTCGAGCTGCTCTACTTCGCCACCTGCTCAGACCTCTTCCCGCTCAAGTGGATCGTCCTGCAGTTTGGGGCATTCATCGTGCTCTGCGGCCTCACCCACCTCATCACCGTCTTCACCTATGAGCCGCAGCCGCACCTGTTCCACCTCGTGCTCGCCCTCACCATCGCCAAGTTCCTCACGGCGCTCGTCTCCTTCGCGACGGCCATCACGCTGCTGACGCTCATACCACAGCTGCTGAGGGTCAAGGTCAGGGAGAACTTCCTCATGAACAAGGCACGTGAGCTGGACCGGGAGGTGGGGATGATGAAAAGGAAAGAAGAGGCCAGCTGGCATGTGCGCATGCTCACTCAGGAGATACGCAAGTCGCTCGACAGGCACACCATCTTGTACATCACCATGGTTGAACTCTCAAAGACTCTGGAGCTGCAGAATTGTGCCGTCTGGATGCCTGAAGAGAGCAGGAGTGAGATGATCTTGACACATCAGCTGAGGGAAAGGGATATAATGGACCCACTGAACCGCTCGATCCCGGGTCATGATCCAGATGTCCTTGAAATAAAGGCAACCAAGGATGCAATAGTTCTTGGGCCAGAGTCGGCACTAGGGGTTGCTAGCCGAAGCAAGCTTGAAGCAGGGCCTGTGGCTGCAATAAGGATGCCAATGCTAAGTGTATCGAATTTCAAAGGAGGGACTCCAGAGGTCATGGAAACAAGTTATGCTATTTTGGTTCTGGTTTTACCTAATGATGGTTCTTTAGGCTGGGGTAGAAGAGAGTTGGAGATTGTTGAAGTAGTTGCTGACCAAGTTGCAGTCGCTCTGTCGCATGCTGCACTCCTAGAGGAGTCTCAGTTGATGCGGGAGAAGCTTGCCGAGCAGCATAGAGACTTGCTGCGGGCAAAGCATGAAGCCATGAGGGCAGGGGAAGCTCGGAATTCCTTCCAGAGTGCCATGTACGATGGAATGCGAAGGCCAATGCACTCAATCCTTGGTCTCGTCTCAATGATGCAACAGGAGAGCATGAATCCAGAGCAAAGGCTTGTGATGGATGCCATTGCCAAAACAAGCAGTGTTGCATCCACACTGATGAATGATGTTATGCAAACATCAACAATGAATCAAGAGCACTTGTCTTTGGTGAGGAGGCCATTCAACCTTCATTCCCTTATTAAAGAAGCAGTCAGTGTGGTCAGATGTCTAACTGGTTGCAAGGGCATCGAGTTTGAGTTTCAAGTGGATAATTCTTTGCCGGAAAGGATAGTTGGTGATGAGAAGAGAGTCTTCCATATTGTCTTGCACATGGTGGGCACTCTAATGAACCGATGTAATGCTGGTTGTATCTCGTTATATGTCAATAGTCATAATGAGGTTGAAGAGAGGCATAATCAGGATTGGATGCTGCGAAGGGCAAACTTCTCTGGGGGCTATGTATGTGTGAAATTTGAGATTAGGATTAGAAAATCCAAAGACTATCTTTTGAGTTCATCAAGCAGTCAGATAAGTCAGGGGTCCAAACCCAACGATTCTGAGATGGGGCTTAGCTTCAATATGTGCAAGAAGATCGTGCAGGTAAATGAAATAATGAAACATCTCAAGCATTTACATCCAATAAGAAGAAAACTATATCGGCTTAGCATTTGTGTCACTCATGGTGCTGCTGAGGTTATAAGCATCGTGTTGATAATGCTTGGTTAGCTTTCACTTCTCAACAAGGTTAATTTTGTCAAAGCAACAAAAGTTTGTTAGATTGTGATTGTTCTGTTACTCTTCTTGACTCGGTTTACCTCTGATTACATGGACCTTCCAAACATTATCAGATGCTAGAAAAATTAACAGCACCACTTTTGTGTTGAATGCCACAAAATTTGTTAGAATCTGTTAACTGTTTTCACTTTTCAGTCTCCCTCAGTTTTGAACAGCTAGCTGTTTAGACCTGATGATCACATAGATTTTACAGAAATTTGAACTTTCAAACCAGAGAATGTGTTTGACGGTCATAATCTGTGACTTTTTCTTCAAAATGTCTAGAATATGTTTCCTCAATAAAAATGTCTAGATTACGTACTACTTAACTACAAACTGAGATGATATATTTGTTTTTTGTTTGACATGATGCTTTATTCACAATAATTTTATGGTAATTCGATGGCATGCACTATTCTGAGGCATTATATAATGGGCTGTGATAAATTCCAGTGCTTGGTTTGCATGAATATATTTAGTTAAACAAGTAACCTGAACCTCAGTGGGTCTCTTAGATTAACCAACAATTTATCTATTATTTCAATTGTGTAAATGACCAATCTGTACTGATGTACAATGATCATTAATGCTGACATGAGCCCTTATTTCCGCTGCAGATGATGAATGGTAATATTTGGTCAGTATCCGATTCTAAAAGCATTGGAGAAACCATCATGCTTGTCCTCCAGTTCCAGCTGCAACCTGTGACTCCAGTCTCTGGAGCATCCTCAGACTTGTACAGATCTGCAATTCCCAACTTTAAGGGACTTAGGGTCCTCCTTGCAGACAGTGATGACACAAATCGCGCAGTAACCCATAGGCTCCTAGAGAAGCTTGGTTGTCGAGTCGTCTCGGTCATTTCTGGCATGCAATGCATGAGCTCCTTTGCTGCTGAGTCATCATTCCAGCTGGTGATTCTTGACCTCGCCATGCAAACGATGGATGGATTCGAGTTAGCTCTTGCAATCAGGAAGTTCAGTAGCAATAGTTGGCTGCCGTTGATTGTTGCCCTCGCAGCAAGAACCGATGACAGCGTCCGCGATCGATGCCAGAGGTCAGGAATAAACGGCCTGATCCAGAAACCAGTTACATTAGCTGCACTGGGAGATGAACTGTATAGAGTCCTTCAGAACAATTGAAAGAACCTGATGATTCTCATTTCTTTCAATTTCAATAGACTGCTGTAGCTTGATCAATAGTTACTCTGCTACTAGCATCTGCCAGGTTAGATGCATACAATCACAAAACATTTCAGACAAAGGAAAATGTATAGAAAGCCGAAAACATCGCATTTTGCTTGGTTCCTTCGTGAAGGAAAGAAAGGTACACAATTTTGGAGAGATCATAGAGTTAGAAGTTAGACTCATTCATTTGTAAACCCTCTTAGACAAGTAAGCATTTTTTGCGCTAAAGGTCTTGTGGAGATTTAGATTCATGTACTACATCACAAGATAATTAGGCCTTGTTTAGATCTTAAATTCATCTTCCAAATTTACTATGCAAAAAGAAGATTCTCCATCACATCATAATGTCATAACATGCATGGAGTACTAAATGTAGATTAAATCAAAAACTAATTGCACAGTTTTGTTGTGCTTTGCGAGACGAACATTTGAGCCTAATTAATCAATTTTTGGATAATTTTTCACAAATACAAACGAAATGCTACAGTGACGCAATGATTACGAAGCGACATCAAACTCCCAAATTCAACCACCTAATTTCAACATCTAAATAAGGCCTAATTAACGAAACCCATGGGGCAATTGATGGGACTTGGGTTCACTGAATGCCCCATAAATGTCTAAAGGCAGTAAGGAACTTGTTGGGTTGGTTAGACTTGCTGAAAAGGAAAAGCAGGCAGGATCGAGATTGCCGACAAGAAGGCACAGCCTGATATGGTTGATGCTGACCTTCTATCTTGAAAATTATATACTACTACTTGCAGTCTTGATTTGGTTATCAGTGCTTCAGATGCACTGCATCTGAATTTCAATTTCAGACCTGGGCATCCGAGAAGGTCAACAAACTGTTTCGAAAGAAAAAAAAAACTAGAGAAGATCAACAAACTCTCGTGCTTGCCATTTTCTCAACAGTGGTTCCCCTGTTTGCAACTGACTATCTTTTGACTATTTGCACCTGATCAACAATGATAAATCTAAATTGATGGCACTAAAAATAGGGAAACCGTTTCAGTACACTAAAAATATTGTACGTTGGTAACGAAGCCTGTGAGGTCATTCCAAAAGCTCTTCATCGGTTATCAGATGAGACCGCATGGTCAAAATGTCTAAATTGATGGCCGGCAAGTTTCATGAAACTTCTCCCTTAATCCATCGTTATTGACGTTTTGACCTGTTGTCACTTATACTATAAATAGGGTGTTTAGTTCCTGAGAAAAGATGAAAAGTGAAGTGAAAAAGTCACATTGGACACTGTAACACTTTTCGTTTGTTTGTGGTAAACATTGTCCTACTATGACCTAACTAGGCTCAAAAGATTCGTCTCGTCGTGAACATCAAAACCATGCAACTAGTTTTTTTATTTACCCACGTTTAGTACTTCATGTATGAGGAGAGAGATTTGATGTGATAGGTAAATAGTGAAGTTTGGAGAGAGAATTTTTAAAAGTTTGATGATTTGACCAGGAAGCCTATTTTATTTTACGCTAACGCAACATGTACGACAACAAGTACTGCCGTCACACGTCTTCAATCCCAAGCGTTCCATTCACCTGGACACAATGATGCATAGTACCTATGTTTCCCCAACTTATTGAAAAATGTGCAAAAGATGCCTTTGGTTGAGTCTTTGAAGTTGGACCTTCATAACCTTAAACGAAGTGACTAACAATTGGATTGGTCATCTAGTTGCAAATTGCAATTGGCATGTTCTTTATAGATGTCAGACTTTATGTCCTGGTCTAAAATAAAAGGGAAGATCATCACACACTCTTCTCGAAGTGGGAATATGCTAGTGTAGTTGTATGTCCTCTTCGCAAATCAGATGATAGTTTCCACAAAAACAAATATATCAGATGATGGTTTTATGCAAGGAAACAAGGACCAAGCAGCTGAGAAACACCTTGATCATTATTGATCTTTGCTTTTAGTACGACACCAACCCATTTCTGAAATCCCTCCTGCATGGTGCATGAACATAGTTACTATCATGGTACTCCAAGATCTGTCTATATACTTTTATAATGCACAATTTTGGCAAACCTTGTTCCTCAAACAATGTATAAAGGTTATCACAGCAGTGCTGCTAGAGCTCTTGAAATTTTCTATTTCAGTTGGGTTTGGAGCCCCTACAAGGGGGGATGCATCTGATGACAGGCTGAAAGTCTCAGATCTGTGGTTGAGCCTTGCCTTTTCTTGCATGGGCTTCTGCCCACGCATGCAACTTGCCACATCCAGTGTGTAATGCTAAATTTTGCTACTGTACAAGAATGCTCTTTACTGGCCCTTGACCAAATACATTGCTCTGAGCATAGGTATCGTACTGCCTACTGTTTGGATGCTGAGAACCTGTGGCTTCAAATAGGACAAATAGCCTGTAGCTCCTAACTGCCCACCAACTACCTGTCCGGGGAAAATGACCAAGGGTTAAGGGTCTAAACATAGAGGTTAGGGTGGCTAATGAGACAGTTCGGCTACCTAATGACCTAGCTCTCGGCTTAGCTATTAACACTGACAAGCTGCAAATGGTGCCCAACTCAGTCTGTTAACACTAACGAGAAAAGACCAAAAGAGAGTTTCGATCAGTTCGTTTGAAATATTGAGTGTTAGCGTGTTTGGATTCCGAGGAAGCATGGTTCAACAGTTTCAAGAGTAGATGTGGTGTCAAGAAATTTGGTGGATTGGGCATCTTGGACCTCGATCTTTTCAGCAGAGCACTACGGTTGCGCTGGTTGTGGTACGAATGGAGTGATCATGAAAGGCCATGGGTTGGAACTGAGCCACCGGTCACCACAATTGATCGTCAGCTATTCAGAGTTAGAACCATAGTACAGATTGGGAATGGAAGGAAAGCTGCATTCTGGCATTCTTCCTGGCTGCAGGTGAAAGTGGCAATGGATATCTTTCCAAACTTATACAAACTTGCATGGAGAAAGAAGAGGAATGTTAGAGAGGAGATGGAGAATCAGAGTTGGACTCGTGGGTTGTGGAGAATGAACAGTGTGACTGAAATGGCAGACTTCGTGCAACTTTGGGACCTGCAAACACAATTCATTAATGAGGAGGACACCATTGCATGGAGATGGACTTAGAACGGAAAATATATATAGTGCCAAGTCAGGTTATAACATTCAGTTTGCTGGTTCTTATAGCTCCTTCAGTGGACAGTCAATATGGAAAGCTCGGCAGACACAAGTTTTTTGCTTTGTTACTTGTGCAAAGCAAGATACTCACAGCCGACAAACTGCTAGCTCAGAATTGGCCATGTAATCCAACATGTGTACTGTGTGGCCAAGCTCCTGAAACTGCAACACAACTGGTTCTTCAGTGCGGTTTTGCTGCTCAGGTTTGGGAACGTATTGGGGTGCTATCTAATGGGTTTGTTCAGGTTCCACAATTAGGCAATGAAGATACGGTGGAAGATCGGTGGAAGAACGAGCTTACTACTCTTCCTAAACAGTTACGAAAAGTCAAGGCTGGCTTCCTTATGCACACCGCTTGGAACTTGTGGAAGGAACGAAATCGGCGAATATTTGAGCAACAAAGCATGGAGGTGATGCAGATTGTTCAGAAAATCAAGTCTGGAATGAACTTGTTGCGAATGGCATATGAAGGCTTCGAGTTGCTGAGTTTACCATGATTATGTATGTACTCTATTTTTCATGTACCTTAGCCTTTGTATTGCTAAAACTTCTTTTGCTTCTCCTACTTAAATGATGCGGCAGTGCTTCTGACTTTTATTCAAAAAAAATGTGACGTCAAGCACTAGTCACTTATGTTAATACAATCTACAATGATAACCTAAACATATTGATATCATTTTCATATATTCAAAATCAACACATAAAATGAATTTGTAAACAAAGGTTAGAATGTTTGACTTCAAACAATCTTCAAATGTCATTTATTCAGGACTGTAGGGAATATGTATCAAGTCGTCAAGTCTAATGACCCAAACAAAACATACCAGATTAACTTGTACTTATTCACAAAGATTAACTTGATAAGTAATGGGACGCACCTTGCCAGGTGGGCCCACCCTAAACTTGCTTGTCGACGTGATGGGAATGGACATTGCTTTGATGTAAACATGGACCAAATAAGAATGAATTCTGCGAGCCGGTTCTGATGTATTTTCAGTAGTATTCTTTAGTGGGAAAGCAGCAATAGTAGTCTATTTCTTTAAGGAATTTCAAACGAACTATAATGCCAGAGAACATTTTTTTTATTTCGATCTAGAGGAGCCGCACGAATTCTACGATCGTCAGTAGTTAAGCTGACACATGAGTTAACTAAGTGAAATAGAAATAAAAAACCTTGAAAAAATATGGGGGGAAACAACATTCTTTTCATAGTTGGGCCGAAAAAACCGTCATGGACGTGATGGAAATGATGCCTGACAAATTGACGTGCTGGGTTGCTAGACACAATCCACCAGCCCATGCATGGATTATACAGTTTCCATCAACCAAGCCCACGGAGAATGAATCCGTCGAGGAGCCCATGGATAAAACACGGTCGATCTTACATTCTGCCTCGTTCACCAGCCCATGGGCTATGATCGGCAAGCTGCAGCTTTCAGTATAAACCATCGTCCATCTCCGGAAATCTTATATGGTTTCTGCACGTTTTTTTACCTTGCTAGCTTTCACTGTTTGAGATTAGTGCATAAAAGATGAACGGACTAGATTATTATGGAAGAAGCGTGGGCAACAGCAAAAGAGGTGCACGTGGACAGTTGGAGGGACAGCTGGAGGGACGCGGTCTGCTGCATGTGGATGGAGGCACGCGGTTTGCTACATGCAGACGGATTCCATTTAGATTTGATCTTTGATTTCATTTTTTTCAAACTATAAATCATTTTTTAAATCCGTTTAAACCGTAGTCTTAGTTAGAATTTATGCAACAAAATAAGCTCTAGTTTGAATATATTTCATATTTTTGGTAGTTGTTTTTTAAATCAATATTTACCGTAGACTAGTTCAACATTTATAATATACTATTTCAACATTTTTTAGAAAATGTTGAACCAATATTCTTAAAATATTGAATTAGGTTGACAAAAATGTTAAATCTGATATCACATAACTGTTGGAGGCTAATAAAGTTTTATACCAAAAAATATTTGAATCCAGCTACATGAGCGGTTCCCAACGGAATAAAAAAAGTCAGTTCAACCCGCATGCTTCTTTCCTTGGCACGTCCGCTTCCCTTCCTTACCCCCCCTCCCCGCTTGGTAGGCTTCCATGGGCTTCTAAGCCACCTATCTAAAAAAATGAACGGAAACCAGATAGGTGCCCCCGTCCATCTCCGCCTATGGCACGGATTTTCTACCCATCTATTTCATTTTACTAGCAAATATACCCGCATGTGCTAACTTTATTATGATGTTTTTTTAAACTATTTAGTTGAGATATGTGAAGTGAAAGAAATTTCATGGTGAAAAAAGTAACATCAATATGACAGAAACTCTCTATAAACATCGTTTTTTTCTTTTGTGTAAAAATTTTCATGTCTTTTCCACCGTTAGACATGACATGTGGGTCCTCTGTGAAGGGTGTGTATAAATTATTTAGGTGACGAGTGTTTTCAAAAAAATTAAATCCTTATAGTATATAGATATAGATCAATGGATAGATAGATAGGTGGATAGATGGATGGATAGATGGATGGATAGATTGATAGATAGATGGATGGATGGATGGATGGATAGATGGATAGATAGATGGATGGATGGATAGATGGATGGATAGATAGATGGATGGATGGATAGATAGATAGATAAACTCTATAGATTTTCCAGTTTATTGAGATGTATTTTATATATAGTAAATTAGTGGCTAATATAAGTTGTATATATGATCCCGTAAAATATTGAATTAGCCTATTTAAACTTTTGCAAAAAAAGAATTAGCCTATTTAAAATGCCCTGATTATTGAATTAGTCGTAACGGTTAAATGAAGTATCATGTGCAGACAATCGGGGTGCAAGTTAGGCAAGCTAGCCAACTAAAAAATGTTAAATTAATTAGTCTATATTGTTGAATCAAGTATAAAAAACTATTGAACAACGTCCTAAACCGGTGATTGGTTGGAAATATTTAATCCTAATAGTCCTATTGAATTTAAAGATTATTTTTCTTCCGAAAAATATACATGAGGCCCCCTATGACATCCCGAAGTAGTCTATGGCGGGGCTTCTGCGTGGGTCGAATTGAATTTAAAGATTAAACCGGTGATGAACTGGAGAAAGTGAGTTAAAAGGGAAGCAACACAGTAGCCATGCCACATCGCTGGTTATCGGTTCACTTCTTTGTGGTCATCCACATCAGTAGTTAGATTAATTAGTATGTATTTTAGACCTACATGAATAATTGTTTAGTATGTTTAACATGTAGACTTTACTCCCCATCGTCCGCTCGTATTTCTCCTTTGTTTCCATATAGTACGGCAAAGAGAAAACAAGTAAACAATTCGTAGATCGGCATCGAGTACACGTGCGAAAAAGAGACATTTATCTATATGCCACTATAAAAGATGGTGATTACTTATATGCTATTAAAAAGCTCGTAGATATCTATGTGGTCATCCACCCAACTTTCTTTTAATTACATGTCATTTTGGATGGATGGAGGGTTAATGGTGTCAAATGGAGTGATAAAAGGTAACATATCATGTGAAAACCAACCCCTCCGTACGAACTTTGGAAACCACAATCTGATCCACACGATGTTGATCCAATAAGCCCCTCCACCCATGCATGCCCCCATGCATGCTGATTTTGTCAATCCCCCCTCCCACCTTCCCTGTGATTTTGCAAATTCCCCGTCCCACCTCTCGTGCATGTCCCCATGCATGTTGGTTTCCAAAGTTTGCACGGAGGGGCTGGTTTGCACCGGATATGTCCCCGTGATAAAAAGACTGTTTTACCCTTGTTATTAAATAAATGGTATAAATAAGTTTCAAATAGTAAGTAAATATGAAAATCAGTAAATAATTTAGAAAATGACAGAAATAATTTTAAATCAGGAAATAATTTGTAAATAAATTATAAAATCGGGAAAATTATTAAATAAATTATAAATTTCTAGAAATTCATTAAAATTCAGTAAAATCAAGAAAAATGCGTAAATTATTCCAAAAAGTACACAAAAACCATAATAATCTAGAAAAATTCAGAAAAATGTCCAAGATTACTACAAAATTACTAACATTAAAGCAAATGGATCATATTATCATTCAACCATGACATAAGCGCCAACTTACATGAGCATTACAGAAAATATCAAAAGGAGTAGGTTCTTCACACCACAAATGTCTGATCATTACAGAAAGCATCGTAGCAAAAGAAGTAGTTCCATCAGACTACTCCCAAAATAACACTCAATAATTATAGGTTACTCCATCTGAAGTTTCTTTTTGCTTCTGGTATTTGAAGCTGGGCTCTCTGGCTGGCTATCTCAATTCTCAACTGGAGCCCTCTTTGGTATAAATTAGAGCAGAATAAACATCTTCCATCTCCAGGAATACCCGGAGGGTCCATGTAATCAGTCACAAGTAATGAGGCCAGTGCCATTGTTATATGAACAAATTGTAACTATGAAGTATAGAAGGCACTATATGATCCATAAAAAAATTTGTTAACCCAAAAATTAGGGTATTTCTCACCAGTGACAGAATAATCCGTGTAGACCCGACTACACATAGAATGCGCCTGACTGCGCGTGCAAGCTCTTCCATAAGGCCACACCCTGCGTGAGTCCTCCTTGGAACTGATTAGGATGGGAATGCATGCCTGATCACCGCAAACAAACTGCGGGTGAGTAGAGCTGCATCCAGTAGAGGCAGTATTAGCTACACATTCATAGAGAAATGTTTGTGTGAAATAGTACAGATGGTTTAGCCTTGACATATGAGAAAATTCTCCAAATCAAAATAACTAGTCCAACTAACCGCAAACTACTCAAGAAGCTAACGTTGGCAGATTGGCAAAGGCAATATGATATCTTTAGCTATAACTTAACTTTATCCACAAGATTATGCACTTAGTGAGGTGAAGCTCGAAGCTACTATTGCAGGTCCCAAGATCAAGTTGCTAAGTTTAAGAAACAAGTTAAGTTGATGCTAGCATATCCATTTAAGACTTGTCACTCACCCTATTTAAATTTTCGCAAAATTAGTATGCGTTTATGGACAGTCTTGATACTGATTCCGGTTCATAATAGTTCCCAAATAAGCATTCTATCGAAGTATCACAGTGAGCTATGAGTAATATGGGTCCCAGTAGTAAGTTAATGCTAGTGACGATGCATTGCTCCAGTCTTGCTGTTCTACTAAGTGCGAACATAAGTGTGATGCGAACATTAGTTATTAATTGTTTGATCAAGTGGGAGAATGTTGGAAATATAATTGGTAAGAGTTCTTCACTGTTAAAGCAGTACAAATATATTTAGAAAGTGATCTTCACAGTTAATGAACTTAATGACATGTTTACCACCTAAACATGATTAAAGAATGGTGGGCCCGTTACTTGTTTCCATATCTAAGGGGCAAGGCCCTGCACCCACAGCACTACAAATCTAAAGGGGTGGCTGTCTCTTTTCTTGAGCTTAAGTCCCAACTCGTGATTAGTCATCCCAAATTCGGTTGCTAAGATCGCTAAGATGCTGGAGTGTGTAGAAGTTCCTACCCTTGTTGTTGACGCAAAATCTGCAGTTCGCGCCAAGCACACAGCAAGCCGAATCAGCTGGCTTCACACGTGGCCCTGGCTTTCGAATTCCGGAGGCGTGCCAGTCAGTTTTCCCTGAAAACTAACAAAGGAAGAAAACGTTTAGATAAAAACCCGGAACGTGCCGGCTTGATACCAGACAGTTCCATATTTGCGGCTTACAAAGCCAATCTTGATCGATATATAGCTACGGGCGAGCTATCTATCAAAAATCCATGCATTCGGTACGTATTCGGCAAAAGCACGTAAGAAAGATCGCATTGCCGACCGCATGACGTCATCGTGACGATAGATCGGTCTTTAACTACACAAAGCAAAGCAGCACATATCCATAACCGATTATCGAGTACAAATATAATGTGAAAAATAAATAAAAGGGTGAGTCGTGATCGTGAATCCAAAGTAAACAAGAATGCATAGGCCGAAAGCAGCACCCGTCAAGCGTAATAACAAACAAGTTAATCCACCGCATGATACGACTTGTTTGAAACCACGCCACCAACCAAAATTAGATCAATCCACCGCATGATACAATCTAATCATGAAAGGCTAAAAGCATGCATTGTCTAAAGCAAACTCGCGAACACGTTTCACTCGTTAAGGTACTGCCCTTCACGTCTATGCCTTTGGTAACGCTCCTTTTCTTGCTGACGTTTCCATTTGTTAAGGAGGATACGTGTAGTGACTCTAGGCTTGGAGGATTTCCCAATTTCAAATTGATCATTCGGGAAGCGAGAGTCCTTTTTGCGAATCTGTTCAATTGTGACTTGCCGAGTAGGATCAACTGAGCCACTTTGTTTTGCCTTCTCTGAAGTTAAAACTTTCATCTTCCCCTTTTCTTCAGGTGCAACAGCATTCACCATGTTGATTCAAAACCCAATCATATTCTGAGGGAAGGGATTGCTATCCAATTTCATTCTGTTGTCAAACTTCAGGTGCATCCTTTTATACCAATTTCTCCATCCGGCGATTGGGGGCAAAGGCCAGTTCTTGAAAGCATCTTGCCACTCATGAGGTCTTGTCAGTGAAATCTTAAAAGGAATCCGCTGAGATTCGGCCGCAATGATTTCAGAAGGATCTGAATCTCCTACGGGACCGAGGAAATAGGATGGAGATTTTTCCTCAACAGGGATGAGGATTTCGGCAACTAGGGCCTATCAAAGGGGATGAGAAGAAATTTAAAAGGCAAATCGAAAGAAGAGTGCCGAACATGCTTGAGGGGATTGAAGTTTACCTGGAGAGCAAGATCTTGGTCCGCCATTTGAAGGTTGGATCTTGGAAGACGATGACTTAGGGTTCGGATCCGGATGAGAGCTCTGAAGATTCGGAAGGAAAAGCGGGTGCCGAGCAGAACCAACTTGGAAATGTTAAGTGCTTTTGGTCAATTCCGAGATAAAAGTTACCTCTTATCCCGAAATTGAAGGGGCATGTGTTAACACCAAAAATTGGCACCAGGAAGAGGCTGACATGTGGGCCGGATTTGGTAGAAGGATGCCATTCGGCTAAAAGGGTTTTTTCTGAAGCATTCGGCAAAGATGCTCTGCGGTCGGGAACGCGTCGCCATTCGGCTGAAATATTCGGCAGAGATACTCTGCGGTCGGGAATGCGTCATCATTCGGCAGAGGCATTGTTCCGCAGGCGAAGAGTGGTAGCATTCGGGAAGACATGATGACGTGGATCAACATAAGGAAAAGGCCGGTTCGAACAAGGAAAGCAATATGGGCACGAAGATTCGTCATTTATTTTTAAACAAGTGTTGTAGTCGTGTCCGACTAGGAATTGTATCAAGACCTGGGTATAAATATAAACCCATGGCAGCTGTAAAAATCAATCGAATCAATCATACAACAAACCGGCCCCGTGCCAACATCGAGTCCTTTAGTCGAGTCGTCGAGTTCTTCGAGAGGAGTCATCGATCCGTCGACCTCCGTAAGTACCGGCAACCTTGTATCATGCTTAGTATCATGCGGTGGATTTAAGCTTTGATGCAAGTAGTCTTGTTACCATGCTTAGTATCATCCGGTGGATTTAAGTTGTGGTCTCAAGAAGGTTCCTCTGTTAGGTCATGAGCCATGCGGTGGGCTAAGATCTAGTATGGACCAAGTTATCGGCTCTGTTAGATTTCGGCAAGATCTAACAGATTCATTAAGTTACCCCGTGTTGCTCCTTTTTTACTATGTGCTTAATTCATGCAACACACCCTACTTTGGCAGGCCATGCATAGGGTACGTCTTTGAATACGTCAGTCGTCAGTCACCTAT
>OAMR01000603.1:419090-446309 GCA_900205405.1 Echinochloa crus-galli | reverse complement strand
CCTTTGAAAACGTTCCTTTTCTTGCTGACGCTGCCACTTGTTGAGGAGAATGCGTGTAGTAACCCTTGTTCGGGTTCATTTTAAGCCCATGCTTCCTGGTGCATTCTAGAGTTTTTCTTATGTCAGCCAAATGAGACTCATGATTCAATGACTTGATCACAACATCATCAATATATATTTCCACAATCTTGCCGATCAACTCATGAAAAATATAATTCATAGCTCTTTGATAAGTTGCACCGGCATTTTTCAATCCAAAGGTCATGACAACCCACTCAAACAACCCTATGTGTCCAGGACACCTGAAAGCTGTCTTTACTATATCTTCTAATGCCATAAAAATCTGATTGTATCCTGCATTACCATCCATGAAACTGAGCACTTTATATCCAGCAGCAGCATCAACTAATGAATCGGCAACAGGCATTGGATATCCATCCATGGGTGTGGCTCTGTTTAGATCTCTAAAGTCTATGCAAACCCTCATTTTTCCATTTTTCTTATAGACAGGAACAATATTAGAGATCCAATCCGCATATTTGCATGGCCGAATGAAATTTGCATCTAGTAATCTTTCAATCTCCTTTTTCACATCGGCCAACACTTCTTCCTTGTAGATTTTTCGGGGTGGCTGTTTGTAAGGTTTATAACCAGGCTTGATTGGCAACCGATGCTCAACAATAGAACGGTCCAAACCAGGCATCTCCGAATAATCCCAAGCAAAGCAGTCTTTGTATTCTCTTAATAATTTAATCAACTCTTCTCTGAAAACTGAATCTAAGTTTGCACTGATGAATGTCGGCCTTGGTTTGTCACCATCTCCAATGTCCACTTCTTCTAGCTTATCAGCCGACACAAATCCACGTCCTAACTTCCCGTCAGTTCCATCAATTGGATTCTCCATTAAAAATTACTATGAGAGCCGACTGCTTCGATCGGCTGTTGATCACTGCTGGCTGGTGCAACAGGACCTTCTCCCCAGTCTTTGCCTGAGAAACAATCTATGCCTTGATACTCCCAAAAAGCTGGTTCCATATTTGCCACACTTATTGAATCATCTGCTTGGACAATTTCCACCTCATCATCTATCCACTGAATGAGCTGTTGATGCATGGTGGATGGGATACAGCAATTTGCATGGATCCAATCTCTTCCAAGCAGCAAACTATATGCCCCTTTGCCCTCAATGACGAAGAAAGTTGTGAGCAGAACCTTGGACCCAATCATTAGATCTACATGAACACAGCCTTTGGTGTCTGAAGGATTCCCAGCAAAATCATTCAGAATTATGCTCGTTGGTGTTAAATCTCCAGGGCCCATGCCAAGCTTCCTGAATGTAGTATATGGCATCACATTCACAGCAGCTCCACCATCGACAAACATCTTGGTTAAAGGCTTCCCATTGACAAATCCTTTCAAATATAGTGGCTTCATGTGTCGATTCTGGATTGGCTTTTCAAAGACAGCTTGCTTATTGAGCATCAATTGTGCCATTAGCTGTTCGACTTCATCTATCTCTGACAACGCTTCCTCCTGTACAACTTGATCAGCAGGAGCCATAAATTCATTCGGCAAGAAACATACCATGCATGTAGGAGCCGAATGATCATCTTCTTCAGGTCTGTCCTTTCGACGCCATACTGATTTCATCCTAGGCCTTGCTTGCTTTAATTCTTGATTCCTCAAGCGTTGTACTCTTCTCTTTTGGCTTTTCCTTACGCTAGGTGGACACCATTGCCCTTCTTGCCAAATATACCCATGATCTTCTTCTTCTTCATGATCAACCCACCTGTGATCAGCATGCCTCTTTCTTGGTTGATCATCAAAACGCCGATCATCACTAAGATGTACTCTGCCAATTCTTTCATGGACAGATCGGCGATTGACAGTATCCTGTCTATATTCATCATGTCTATCGTTGCATTCAGGGCAATTATTCCATGTAGGCAACTTTAAACCCTCGTTCCAGCAATGTCTGAAGAAAGCACAATCCCAATGTGCACGTTCCTGTTCCCGTGCAAATTCTTCTTGCTCTTTTCTGTACCTTTCTTCTTCATATCTACGCCTCTGGTAGCGCTCTTTTTCTTGCTGTCGTTGCCATTTGTTGAGAAGAATACGTGAAGTGACTCTAGGCTTAGAGGATTTCCCAATTTCAAATTGATCATTCGGGAAACGAGAATCTTTCTTGCGAATTTGTTCAACCGTGACTTGCCGAGTGGGGTCAACTGAGCCACTTTGTCTTGCCTTTTCTGAAGTTAAAACTTTCATCTTCCCTTTTTCTTCAGGTGCAACAGCATTCACCATGTTGATTGAAAACCCAATCATACTCTGAGGGAATGGATTGCTATCCAATTTCATTCTGTTGTCAAACTTCAGGTGCCCCTCTTGGATAGCCTTTTGAATCCTCATTCTGAAGACCCTGCATTCATTAATGGAATGAGAATTTCTGTCATGAAATCCACAATACTTCTTGTCTCTCACTCCTTCAGGCCGAAGCATAGAATGCCCCTCTGGTAATTTGATTCGGCCTTCTTTCACAAGGAAATCAAATAATTTGTCTGCCTTAGTCACATCAAAATCATATGTGCCCTTGGTCTGCTTAATCCACTTCTGATTCACTGTGATCGGCTCTTTGCCCCATACTATTTCTGCTGCAGCTACCTCTTCATTGTCCTCATACTCATCTTCTTGATCTGCTCTCTCGAGGAATTGGTTGTAAATTTCGGCCACATCATTATGTTTGGCAAATCTGCCATCCTTCTTGAAGCCATATGCTTGGTTACTCATCAATGCCAATTTCTTTGACAACTGACCCAGATCTTCAAACTCCATTCCAAACAGCTTTTCACGAATTGCAGGTAGCATCCCAGTTACAGCCATACTGGCCAACTGATCATCAGGAATATTTAGAGAGAAGCACATACTCTTTGTTTCCCTGAACCTCCTAAGGAATTCTGTAGGTGTTTCATTATTTCTCTGCCTTAGGCTAGTTAAATCAACCAACTTTTTCTCAGTGCTGCCAGTGTAGTAATGAGCATGAAATTTCTGCTCCAGATCCTTCCAGGTGCAAATTGACTGAGCGGGCAAAGAGGCAAACCATGTAAATGCTGAACCTGTCAATGACAAAGGAAAGTATCTGATTCTAAAAGCTTCATCTGCTGACGCCTCACCAAGCTGCATCAAATACCGCGCTATGTGCTCCACAGTACTAGTGTCATCTTGTCCTGAGAATTTAGTAAATTCTGTAGGCACTTTAACCCTGTTAGGCAATGACACCCTTTGATACCACTCTGGGAAAGGCGATGAGTACATGTACCCTTGATTTTTAGGCTTTAGACCGAACTGATTCTGCAATACATCGGTCATTTTCTGTACCATGAGATCAACATTGGTGTCTTGATTCCCTGGCCTTCCAGCAGGTATTCCTGCAGCACCATGATATCCAGGATTTGGTAGAGCATCAATAGCATTGTAATCCATGAACTCTGAGTATCCATTCCCATACATATCTCTTTGCAACCTGTTATGCAAAGGAGATATCTTGTAAGCAGATGCAGGTGGATTTGCTGTGGTACCGAATGCCGCTTCACCAAATGTGCGAGGTTTTGGTACTGCTTGCTGAGGATCCTGCTGAATTGGGCGACCATTCGTATCTTTAGTCCCAGAAGCTCCAGTTTCTCCAATATTGTCTTTTCCATGCGGCTTTTGAGTTGTCGTGTGTGTATTGAAGTACGTTGGTCCACCAGGTGGCCCATATTCTTGCTCAAAAGCTTTATCCACGCCTTGACCAAAAATACTGATCATTATTAATCGAAAGCTATTCAAGAATGCAGTATTGTGATTGGTCATTGTTTCTCCCAGAGCCTTGTATAACAAGCCAGAAAACCGCTCTCTTTCTTCATCTGTACTCATATCTGACTGTCCAGGCAGCAAGACTCTTGGCAGTTCTGTTTTGAGAAAAGGTGCACCACTCCTGTTCTTGCCGAAAGATAGCAAGCACTTTTTAATGAACTGCTCTGCAGCAGCTTTCACTATCTGTTGATGCTCTTCAGTCAGTTCTTCAAGAGTGACATCCAGCAATTCTTTTATCTCAGGCATCTTCAAAGCTTGAGTGTCCCACCGGGCGTGCCAAAAAGTGTGTTGACGCAAAATCGGCTTCTCACGCCAAGCACACAGCAAGCCGAATCAGCTGGCTTCACACGTGCCCGATCGTCTGAATCCTGTAAGCGTGCCAGTCAATTTTCCCTGAAACTGACAAAGGAAGAAAAAATGTTTAGATATAAAACCTGGAACATGCCGGATGATACCAGACAGTTCCATCTCTACGGCTTGCAAGGCCAATCTTGATCGGCATATAGCTATGAACAAGCTATCTGTCGGCAATGCAGGCGCTCACATGCATATTCGGCAGAGCGCATACTGCCGAACGCATGACGTCATCATGATGAAAGATCGGTATTTAATTAGATGATCGTTACAATACTTAAATACAACCGATTAACGGGCATAAAGCATGATAAATGTGAAAGCACGATCGTAAATCTCTAATAAACAAGAATGCATAGGTCTAAAAGCACTAGTCTACCGCATGTCTAGATACCCTCGAACCCGTCAGGCGTAGAATCAAACAAGTTAATCCACCGCATGATACAACTTGTTTAAAATCACACCACCAACCAAGAATAGATCAATCTACCGCATGATATACTCTAAACGTGGAAGGCTAGAAGCATTCATTATTTAAAACAAAGTTACGAACATGTTTTCACTCATTGAGGGACTGCCGAATACGGCTAGATAGCCGATTCGGGTTCCATGAAGAAGGAACAAGCTTCGTCGATGTTGATAGACCTATCAGATCGATTTCGAGCTCTAATCCACCGGATGATTAGTTCTAAAACGACCCAAAAACCTGCATCTACCGCATGATACCCGGCTCTGTCAAGATCCATACAAAATCAACAAGTTTGAACCCGCGACACGTGGCAATCTAGATTGGTTTGAATTCGGCTATGTAAGGTAACATGGTCATGTCTTGCGATGAATCAAAACCGAACCTAACCAATCTAGACTGGGCAAAAAGAGTGTTATATGAATTAAATATAAAGTAAAACCCAAATAACACAAGGTAACTTAATGAATCTATTAGATCTTTGCCAAAATCTAATAGAGCCGATAACTCGCTTCAAGCTAAACCTTAGCCTACCGCATGACTCATGATTTAACAAAGAAGCCTTCTCATACCAAGCTTAAATCCACCGCATGATACTAAGCATGATACAAGGTTGTCGATACTTACGGAGGTCGACGGATCGATGGTTCCTCTCGAAGATTTCGACGACACGACTAAAGGACTCGAAAAGGTGGCGCAAGGCTGGTTTGTTGTATGATTGTTCGATCCCTATTACAATTGTTATGGGTTTATATTTATACCCAGACTTTGACACGATTCCTAGTCGACTACGATTACAAAACGTTTATTTCCAAAGAAATACGTCGAAGTGCTGTATTCATCTCGCATTCTTTATCAAATCAACTTTTTCCTTGTATTCAATCTACGTCATCATGCGTCCCCGAATGCTTTCCATAGAGCAACTCCCTTGCCGAATCGGCGACGGACTCCCGACCGCAGAATGCCTTTGCCGAATCGTTCTTGAAGATAAGCTTTCTTAGCTGAACGATGTTTATCTTTTCACCAAGGCAGCATCCCAGCTACAGCCATACCAGCCAATTGATCATCTGGTATGTTCAGAGAAAAGCACATGCTTTTTGTTTCCCTAAATCTCCTGAGGAATTCTGTAGGTGTTTCATTATTTCTCTGCCTCAAGCTAGTTAAATCAACCAACTTTTTCTCAGTGCTGCCAGTATGCCTTGGTTTGTCACCATCTCCAATGTCCACTTCTTCTAGCTTATCAGCCGACACAAATCCACGTCCTAACTTTTCGTCAGTTCCATCAATTGGATTCTCCATCAAAAATTACTATGAGAGCCGACTGCTTCGATCGGCTGTTGATCACTGCTGGCTGGTGCAACAGGACCTTCTCCCCAGTCTTTGCCTGAGAAACAATCTATGCCTTGATACTCCCAAAAAGCTGGTTCCATATTTTCCACACTTATTGAATTATCTGCTTGAACAACCTCCACCTCATCATCTATCCACTGAATGAGCTGTTGATGCATGGTTGATGGGATACAGCAATTCACTCTGGAAAAGGAGGTGATTACATATATCCTTGATTCTTGGGTTTCAGACCGAATTGATTTTGCAGCACTTCGGTCATTTTCTGTACCATGAGATCGACATTTGAATCTTGATTCCCCGGTCTTCCAGCGGGCATCCCCGCAACGCCTACATACCCGGGATTCGGGAGAGCGTTAATAGCATTGTAGTCCAGGAACTCCGAGTATCCATTCCCATATAAATCTCTCTGCAGTCTATTGTTCAAGGGAGATATCTTGTAAGCAGAAGCAGGCGGATTCCCTGTGGTGCCGAATGCCATATCACCGTATGTGCGAGTTTTCGGCAGTGCAGGCTGAGGGTTTTGCTGAATCGGTTGACCATTTGTATCTTTAGTACCAGAAGCTCCAGTTTCATCAGAATATCTCTTCCTGTACAATTTGGTTAGCTGGAGCCATGAATTCATTCGGCAGAAAACATACCATACACGTAGGAGCCGAATGACCATGTTCGTCAGGCTTGTCTTTCGGGAGCCATATTGATTTCACCTTAGGCCTTGCCTGCTTCAATTCCCGATTCCTCAGGCGTTGTACTCTTCTCTTCTGGCTCTTCCTCAAACCAGGTGGGCACCATTGTCCTTCTTGCCAAACATAAGCATGATCTTCCTCTTCTTCATGATCAATCCACCTGTAATCAGCATGCCTCTTTCTTGGTTGATCATTATAACGCCGATCATCGCTAGGATGCATCCTGCCAATTCTTTCATGGACAGATCGGCGATTGACATCATTGTGCCTATACTCAACATATCCATCGTTGCATTCGGGACAATTATCCCACGTGGGAAGCTTTAAGCCTTCGTTCCAACAGTGCCTGAAGAAAGCACATCCCCAATGAGCACGTTCTTGTTTTCGGATAAATTCCTCTTGTTCTTCCCTGTGCCTTTCTTCTTCATGTCTTCTTTTCTCCTCCTCATACTTACGCCTTTGAAAACGCTCCTTTTCTTGCTGACGCTGCCACTTGTTGAGGAGAATGCGTGTAGTAACCCTAGGTTTAGAGGATTCTCCTACTTCAAATCGGCTATTCGGAAACCGAAGATCTTTCTGGCGAATCTGCTCAATTGTGATCTGCCGAGTGGGATCAACTGAGCCATCCTGTCTTGCCTTCCTTGAGGTTAAAACTTTCAATCTTCCCTTTTCTCCAGATGGAACAGCATTCACCATGTTGACCGAGAACCCGATCATATTCTGAGGGAAAGGGTTACTGTCCAGTTTCATCTTGTTGTCGAATTTCAGATGTCCTTCCTGGATAGCTTTCTGAATCCTCATCCTAAAGACTCTGCAATCGTTAATGGAATGAGAATTTCTATCATGAAACCCACAGTACCTTTTGTCTTTGACTCCATCAGGCCGAAGCATGGAATGCCCTTCTGGCAATTTGATTCGGCCTTCTTTCACCAGGAACTCAAACAATTTGTCTGCCTTAGTTACATCAAAATCATATGTTCCTTTCATCTGTTTGATCCACCTTTGAGCCATTGTAACTGGTTCTTTGCTCCATACTATCTCTGCCGCAGCCACTTCCTCGTCATCCTCGTATTCATCTTCTTGATCTACTCTTTCGAGGAACTGGTTATAGATATCAGCTATGTCATTGTGCTTAGCAAATCTAGCATCTTTCTTAAAGCCATATGCTTGATTACTCATCAATGCCAATCTCTGAGACAGCTGGCCAAGATCATCAAATTCCATCCCAAATAACTTCTCCCGAATGGCAGGCAACATGCCAGCAACAGCCATTCCGGCCAACTGATCATCAGGTATGTTCAGAGAAAAGCACATGCCCTTAATCTCTCTGAATCTTCTGAGAAACTCTGTAGGTGTCTCATTATTCCTTTGCCTCAAGATGGTTAGATCAACCAACTTCTTTTCTGTACTACCGGTATAGTAATGAGCATGGAATTTCTGCTCCAGATCTTTCCACGTGCAAATTGACTGAGCAGGCAAAGAAGCAAACCATGTAAAAGCTGATCCTGTCAACGACAGAGGAAAGTATCTGATTCTAAAGGCCTCATCTGCCGAAGCTTCTCCAAGCTGCATCAAATATCGAGCTATATGTTCCACAGTACTTGTATCATCACTGGTGCAACAGGACCTTCTCCCCAGTCTTTGCCTGAGAAACAATCTATGCCTTGATACTCCCAAAAAGCTGGTTCCATATTTGCCACACTTATTGAATCATCTGCTTGGACAATCTCCACCTCATCATCTATCCACTGAACAAGCTGTTGATGCATAGTAGATGGAATACAACAATTTGCATGAATCCAATCTCTTCCAAGCAGCAAACTATACGCCCCTTTGCCCTCAATGACAAAGAAAGTCGTAAGCAGAGTCTTGGACCCAATCATCAGATCAACATGTACGCATCCCTTGGTGTCCGAAGGATTTCCAGCAAAATCATTTAGAATTATGCTCGTTGGTGTTAAATCTCCAGGGCCCATGCCAAGCTTCCTAAATGTAGTATATGGCATCACATTCACAGCAGCTCCACCATCGACAAACATCTTGGTTAAAGGATTCCCATTGACAAATCCTCTCAAATACAGTGGCTTCATGTGTCGATTCTTGATTGGCTTTTCAAAGACAGCTTGCTTATTGAGCATCAATTGTGCCATTAGCTGTTCGACTTCATCTACCTCTGACAACGCTTCCTCCTGCACAACTTGATCAGTGGGAGCCATAAATTCATTCGGCAAAAAGCATACCATGCATGTAGGAGCCGAATGACCATCTTCTTCAGGCTTGTCCTTTCGACGCCATATTGATTTCATCTTAGGCCTTGCTTGCTTTAATTCTTGATTCCTCAAACGTTGTACTCTTCTCTTTTGGCTTTTCCTCAAGCCAGGTGGACACCATTGTCCTTCTTGCCAAACATAAGCACGATCTTCTTCTTCTTCATGATCAACCCACCTGTAATCAGCATGCCTCTTTCTTGGTTGATCATTAAAACGCCGATCATCACTAGGATGCATCCTGCCAATTCTTTCATGGACAGATCGGCGATTGACACCATTGTGCCTATACTCAACATATCCATCGTTGCATTCGGGACAATTATCCCACGTGGGAAGCTTTAAGCCTTCGTTCCAACAGTGCCTGAAGAAAGCACATCCCCAATGAGCACGTTCTTGTTTTCGGATAAATTCCTCTTGTTCTTCCCTGTGCCTTTCTTCTTCATGTCTTCTTTTCTCCTCCTCATACTTACGCCTTTGAAAACGCTCCTTTTCTTGCTGACGCTGCCACTTGTTGAGGAGAATGCGTGTAGTAACCCTAGGTTTAGAGGATTCTCCTACTTCAAATCGGCTATTCGGAAACCGAAGATCTTTCTGGCGAATCTGTTCAATTGTGATCTGCCGAGTGGGATCAACTGAGCCATCCTGTCTTGCCTTCCTTGAGGTTAAAACTTTCAATCTTCCCTTTTCTCCAGATGGAACAACATTCACCATGTTAACCGAGAACCCGATCATATTCTGAGGGAAAGGGTTACTGTCCAGTTTCATCTTGTTGTCGAATTTCAGATGTCCTTCCTGGATAGCTTTCTGAATCCTCATCCTAAAGACTCTGCAATCATTAATGGAATGAGAATTTCTATCATGAAACCCACAGTACCTCTTATCTTTCACTCCATCGGGCCGAAGCATAGAATGCCCCTCTGGCAATTTGATTCGGCCTTCTTTCACCAGGAACTCAAACAATTTGTCCGCCTTAGTCACATCAAAATCATATGTTCCTTTCATCTGTTTGATCCATCTTTGAGTCATTGTAACTGGTTCCTTACTCCACACTATTTCTGCTGCAGCCACTTCTTCACCATTTTCGTATTCATCTTCTTGATCGCGCTCGGCGTCGCCGCCGACTGCATGGTCTACGAGGCTTATCTCTTGCACTTTGTTTTGAATTTATCAGGTTTCGCTGCAGTTAATTTTGATAGATCCTAAGCAACCTGAAGTGAGTAGCAATTTGCTCTTCTTTGTTGTTGGATTTGCTTCTTTCTCCCGTCCAGCTTCTGCCTTTGTAGGACTTGTATTGTAGTATTTAACTGTGTGCGATATGATGTATCTCAGGTAATTTCAAGTGGTCGGAGTTTAGCCAGCATCCATTTCTTAAATTCCTAGTGTTTCAAGTGGCATCACAGTGGCAGAGATGCTGCTGTTGCCGTGCATTTGGGATGAACTTATCTAATGTAAAATATTAATCCAATTTCTTAGTAATGTACTATCTCTGGAGCACTATTTTAGGGGAAACATGTAGTGCAGTATCTTTGGCAATATACTAGCTCTGCTGGATCTTACTAGATATTGTCTATTTATCTGTCATATTTATATCCGCGTTTCGCCCCATGGGCTGAGAATTCTATGTATTTCCACGTTTAAATCCTCCTATGACTGGTTGTCTGCGATGATTGTTTTCGTGCTTTGGTGAGAGACGATCTTCATGTCTTAGTCAGGACCTGTTCTGTGGTGTATTCGGTGCCTTGCTCAACGCAGTCCTCAGCTGTTCCTTTCTTGGGCGGTTGCAGCAGATCTCGCCGCCGCGTGAGGATTCTGAGCAGAGAAGACAACTGCATGGCGATGGTCAGGGTGGCGTGGCGAGGGGGTTTCTCTCAGTCGGTAGCGGCGGCAGAGAGAAGGGAGAAGATTGGAGTTTTGGGGATTTTACCATTTGGCGCTGTGGCTTCAAAACCTCTGAAACCTCGGCGGCGGCAGTTCGTTTGAACTTCCAACGCTGCCCGCCTCCTGCTCGGGTCGATGCTCTATGGGCCGGATTTGTTGTGCTGAGTACCCCCGGCTCAAGCCCAAAGTGTGGCAGCTTCGGATAGGGCCCCTGGACCAACAAAGCCCACTGGTTTTTGTTGCGCCTCCGTTTTACGTCATCCCTCTAACCTTTTCTACGGTATGGCTATGTGAAATATGAACTCGGGCACGAGGTGTCCCACATCATCCCGTTTACCGACTTTCAAATTCTGGTCCACTTTTGCATGCGTGAGGTGATTGAACCATCGTCTCTTTACCTCACCAACTTTTTTCACTATTTTCTCTTTCTGTATGCGGTGTACGTATATATGAACCTAAAAATGATACATTTAATTTTACTTTATTTATATTTTAGGAGATGGGAAAAGAATGCGGTGTGAATTGCCCTTGTGATCAGCCAACCAACTGGGGAAACATAAGTATCTTCTTGATTGATCTTACAGGAGTATTATATCCATGGATTCAGAGCAGAGGATCACGAAGGTGATTATTTGAATGTGATATTCGGAAGTGCAACGATACTTAAAAAGCATATCTTTCTGCGAAATGCAATATTTTATCACGAACCTGATAAGTGGATTTTTGTGCCTGATTTGGAATATTAATGTAATTTGAAATGGCATATATACTAGCCTAATCATCGTCCTTGAATGTTTCCCTTAATTTTGGAAATGTCAGTTATTATAAATCTGAGTGTGATGATGTCACACTTAGGTTGTGGTTGTAGTGTGCCAATTCAAATTATTCAAATCTGAGTGTGATTGTACTGTCCTTGCCTAATTATAACTATTGAGACATCAGCTATAGACCATCGTAGAGACTGGATGTACAACAACTTGTCTATTTGTACTTCTAATTAATATTTTTCATATTCATTGAGCTCTTCGCCTGCGGAACAATGCCTCTGCCGAATGATGACGCATTCCCGACCGCAGAGTATCTTTGCCGAATGCTTCAGAGAAATCCCTTTAGCCGAATGGCATCCTTCCACCAAATCCGGCTCACATGTCAGCCTCTTCCTGGTGCTAATTTTTGGTGTCAACACTTGTTCAAGGGAGGACGTTGTTGTCTCGCTGCACCAATAAGAATGACTACTTCCTCTACAGCTCAAGCATCCCTCATGGCTAATATCAGTATTCCACATTAGTAGATTCATCATGTGTTAGGTTATATGATTAAGATCATATAGTTTATGTGCCTTTATGTTCATAGGCAATATCTAACATATTTGGGTACTCTCCCATTCACCTATTTGGGGTTGCCTCTGAGTCTGTCTGAGCCTAGAGTGCAAGAATTTTGGCCTCTGGTATCCAAGTGTGAAAGAAGACTAGTCACTCCCTCTAATTTTCTATCACAAGCTGGAAGACTTCAAATGACTAATGTTGTATTTACTTCTCTTCCAACCTTCTGGCTTTGTCCCTTTGTCCTGCCAAAGAATGTGATCAAAAAGAGGTGGACAAATTTATGAAACACTGCTTATGGAGGGGGCAGACATCAATGCCAGAACCCCACCTAAGGCAGCCTGGAGAATGGTTTGCCTGCCAAAGCAAAAGGAGGGATAGGTGTTCTCAGATTAAATTCCCAGAATGAAGTGCTCCTTTTGAAAAACTTGCATTCACCTGATCTGGGAGAAATACTACAACAATGACACTTTACCCAATCATACAAACAAGGGTTCATTCTGGTGGAGGGACATCCTAAAGCTCTTGGATAATTACAAAGGCACGGCATGTGTATCTTCAGGATGGAAAAACCTGTCTGTTACGGCATGACTTATGGAATGGAAGGGTCCCATGACATGCTCACCCATAACTATACTCTTTTGCAAATAGAAAAAACATCACAATTCAGAGAACCTTGACTAGCACCAACATCACCCAACTTGTTCACTTGCCACTATCAAAACAAGCTCATGAACAGCTCAATGATCTCCTCAATCTTGACAACGTCCTTCTGACAGCAGAACATGACACATAGACATACATCTAGGGCGCCCCTTTTTTCTCCTCCACGAAAGGCTACAAGAGACTAATGGGTGCAGCCCTGACTCACACCCTCTCTTCCAAAGTCTATGCAACTCATCCTTCCAGCATAAACACCAAGTCTTCTTCTAGCTTTTGCTAAAAGACAAACTAAGTACCCGTGACATTTTAAGGAGGAAAAATATGGCTCTCCAATCCTATTTCTGCATCTTGTGTTAGAACAATATAGATGAAACATGGGAACTGTTAACACCAAAAATTAGCACCAGGAAGAGGCTGATGCGTGGGCCGGATTTGGTGGAAGGACGCCATTCGGCTAAGAGGGTTTCTCTGAAGCATTCGGCAAAAAAGCGCTCTGCGGTCGGGAACGCATCGTCATTCGGCAGAGGCATTGTTTAATTATCTCTACCTCATTCCTGGTCTCTTGGATGGAAAGAGAGGGCAGCTCGAGCTCAGGCAAAGATTCTTGTATGTCATGCTGAGGAGAGCTTGGAAGATCTGTTGGTGGAAAAGAGGCTTCTAGTTGAGGAACATCAGGAGAAGCTGAAGCTAGTTCTTGATGAGAAGGAGGATTCTCCGAAATTGGGTCTATTGAGATTTGCTCTGAAACTGAAAAGGAATAAATGCCGATGGAGAGGAACTTTAAAGACAAAAAATGTGAGAAAATTTTACCAATCATTGGAGCATCGGCAGGACCTGTACTGATTGCTGGCTGTTGTTCTTTGGACTGAAATCAAAAAGAAACAAAGCTGAGCAAAAACACCAAAAGCATTATAGTCAAAGAAGAAGGACTCTGACCTTGATTTTGCTACTTGTTCTTTTCTTCTTTACAACCGAGGGAGCAGCTATAAGGAGGGTTTTCCTCTTGACAGATGATGGTCTAGTGAGTATTGGATCTGAAGAAGCTTGTCTAGCCATCAGCTGAGCCAAGGTAGGGGATTGGTGCCCCAAAGCAGAGATTGGGCCTGCAGTTTTGTATAAAATTACCCTGGCAAGAGGGGCAGGTGTTATGTCCTGCAAAATAATAGAGTCAGAATTGATTGGGGCTAATATTGTTAAGAGAGACAAAGGAATAAGCATGTTACCTCTGCAGTTGGCTGATAATCAGGCATTAATTCAAGGCAGAAAGGATGGATTGGCATGTTGAAGATATGATCATGGAATTCTTGCCACCAGAGAGTGAAGGAAGGATGAGCAGATATTATTGGCACAAAAGGATCAGGTGCATAAATAGTTCCACAGCATTTATAGTTGAAAATCCTTCTTGTTTCTGTGAAATCCTTGACTATCTCCCTAGGCCTGAGGAATTCATGGAGGAATAGCCTAGGGGGCACTTGGCCACATCCCAACTGTCTAGCCATCATGTTTGGCTGATAATATTCATAAGTGCTTTGGACTAGCCTCCCTCCACAGAATTCGGCTGGCAGGATGCAGGGCTGGATGAAGGCATTAAAAATTGCTACAGATTGTACATCAGTGCATCCAGTCTCAAAGCTGAATTCGCAAGGGAGAGTAAGGTTGTCATTGTCCAAATAAGGGAACCAAAGAGGATTGGCAAAACCCCTGAAGAAGAGCTCAAATAGTTCACCGATGGTCTTGTTGATGGATACAGTGGAGGCAGCTTCTCCATAAGTTTGACAACCTTTGGTTCTTCGGGTTTCTCCTTCTTTATAATTGATTGAAGGGAAGTCTCGGCTGTTGAGATCAATAGCAACGATTTGGTGCATATATAATTGCAGCCACATCTGGACGAACCACCAGGGACCATTGACACAGGGGATCTTCTTGCTAGTGTGCATCAGGTGGGTGGTTTGGTTGAGCATATGGTAAACGCTTCCCAGGAGGTATTTCCCAAGTGGGATGACTTTTCCAGCAGCCAGCTCTTCGGCCATCACGATATGATTCAAAGTTGGCTCATTGGCTTTGCCACAAAAGACTGATCTGCATAGCCACATGTTCAGGAAAGCTCTGTATTCGACATCAGTCAGAGGACCATCAGACATATGATTCTGGATATATCTCTTGTATCCAACCCCTGTTCTTACTCCTGTCTGCTTGGAGGAACCTTTGTGATCATATGGGTGTACAGTTCCTGTAACATTCAGGCCGGTCATCATGTAGACATCGGCTAAGGTAGGGGACATTGGGCCATGGCCGAAGAGAAAAGCATTTGCACCATTGGACCAGAAGTGGCAAGCTGCGATCAGAAGGTTCTCATTCTTTGGTGTTTCAGCTAGAGATAGCTCCAAGCAATGAGAAATACGAAGGCTGTCCCAATTCTGTGTCTGGGGACTTTTATCGTCAGAGATCCTTTTGTACCAGTTTCTCCATCCGGCGATTGGGGGCAAAGGCCAGTTCTTGAAGGCATCTTGCCACTCCTGAGGTTTTGTCAGTGAAATCTTAAAAGGAATCCGCTGAGATTCGGCCGCAATGATTTCAGAAGGATCTGAATCTCCTACGGGACCGAGGAAATAGGATGGAGATTTTTCCTCAACAGGGATGAGGATTTCGGCAGCTAGGGCCTATCAAAGGGGATGAGAAGAAATTTAAAATGCAAATCGAAAGAAGAGTGCCGAACATGCTTGAGGGGATTGAAGTTTACCTGGAGAGCAAGATCTTGGTCCGCCATTTGAAGGTTGGATCTTGGAAGACGATGACTTAGGGTTCGGATCCGGATGAGAGCTCTGAAGATTCGGAAGGAGAAGCGGGTGCCGAGCAGAACCGACTTGGAAATGTTAAGTGCTTTTGGTCAATTCCGAGATAAAAGTTACCTCTTATCCCGAAATTGAAGGGGCATGTGTTGACACCAAAAATTGGCACCAGGAAGAGGCTGACATGTGGGCCGGATTTGGTAGAAGGATGCCATTCGGCTAAAAGGGTTTTTTCTGAAGCATTCGGCAAAGATGCTCTGCGGTCGGGAACGCGTCGCCATTCGGCTGAAATGTTCGGCAGAGATACTCTGCGGTCGGGAATGCGTCATCATTCGGCAGAGGCATTGTTCCGCAGGCGAAGAGTGGTAGCATTCGGGAAGACATGATGACGTGGATCAACATAAGGAAAAGGCCGGTTCGAACAAGGAACGCAATATGGACACGAAGATTCGTCGTTTATTTTTAGAAACAAGTATTGTAGTCGTGTCCGACTAGGAGTTGTATCAAGACCTGGGTATAAATATAAACCCATGGCAGTTGTAAAAATCGAATCGAATCAATCATACAACAAACCGGCCCCGTGCCAACATCGAGTCCTTTAGTCGAGTCGTCGAGTTCTTCGAGAGGAGTCATCGATCCGTCGACCTCCGTAAGTACCGGCAACCTTGTATCATGCTTAGTATCATGCGGTGGATTTAAGCTTTGATGCAAGTAGTCTTGTTACCATGCTTAGTATCATCCGGTGGATTTAAGTTGTGGTCTCAAGAAGGTTCCTCTGTTAGGTCATGAGCCATGCGGTGGGCTAAGATCTAGTATGGACCAAGTTATCGGCTCTGTTAGATTTCGGCAAGATCTAACAGATTCATTAAGTTACCCCGTGTTGCTTCGTTTTTACTCTGTGCTTAATTCATGCAACACTCCTTTGCCCAATCTAGGTCGGCTAGAATCGGCTCTACTTCACGATGCTATGACTTATCCCCTCATAGCCGAGTCCGAAACCGATCTAGGTTGCCACGTGTCGCGGGTTCGAGCTTGTCGGTGTCGTGTAGATCTTGACAGAACCGGGTATCATGCGGTAGATGCAGGTTTTTGGGTCGTCTTAGAGCTAATCATCCGGTGGATTAGAATTCGATTCGATCTGATAGATTTATCTTTACCGATTAAGTTTGTTCCTTCGCCACGGACCCCGATTCGGCTAAGCAGCTGCATTCGGCAGTGCTCTCACGAGTGAACGTGTTCTTGGGTTTGCATTTAAACAATGAATGCTTTTAGCCTTTCACGATTAGATTGTATCATGCGGTGGATTGATCTAATCTGATTAGTGGCGTGGTCACAAACAAGTCGTATCATGCGGTGGATTAACTTGTTCGTTATCATGCTTGACGGGTGCTGCTTTCGGCCTATGCATTCTTGTTTCAATGTAAATTCGTGACTGTGTTGTGAGTTCGTATTAAACACTGAATGCTTTTAGCTTTTCATGGTTAGACTGTATCATGCGGTGGATTGGTCTAATCTGATTAGTGGTGTGGTCTCAAACAAGTCGTATCATGCGGTGGATTAACTTGTTTGCTATCATGCTTGACGGGTGCTGCTTTCGGCCTATGCATTCTTTGTTTACTGCGAATTTATGATCATGCTTCACCCTTTATTTATTTTCATATCATGCCTGTCCTCGTTAATCGGTCAAGGATATACCTGGCTCTCTTTGTTTATTTAAAGACCGATCTTACGTCATGCTGATGCTGTGCGTTCGGCAGTGTGATTCTTACATGCTTCTACCGATTGCCGAATGATATTCTGAGTAACGACAGATAGCTTGTCCGTAGCTATATGTCTCTCGAGATTGGCTTCAATGCCGTAAATATGGAACTGTCTGGTCTCACCCGGCACGTTCCAGGTTTTGATCTAAACGTTTTTATCCCTTTGTTAGTTTTCAGGCAAACTGACTGGCACGCCTCCGGAATTCGAAAGCCAGGGCCACGTGTGAAGCCAGCTGATTCGGCTTGCTGTGTGCTTGGCGCGAACTGCATATTTTGCGTCAACACACTTTTTGGCACGCCCGGTGGGACACACACAAGTTTTCAAGATGCCTGAGTTGAGAGATATCATGGACGTAACTCTAGAAGAATTGTCTGAAGAACATCAACAGATGGTAAAAGCTGCTGCTAGTCAATTCATTAACAAATGTTTACTGTCTTTCGCCAAGAACAGGAGTGGTGCACCATTTCTCAAGTCCGATTTGCCAAGAGTTCTCCTTCCTGGGCAATCTGATCTTACTGAAGAAGAAGAGAGGGAGAGATTCTCGGGCTTGTTATACAAAGCTTTGGGGGAAGCAATGACCAATCACAATGCTGCGTTCTTGAACAGCTTTCGGCATATAATGGTAAGCATTTTTGGTCAACATGTGGACAAATCCTTTGAGCAGATACATGGGCAATTGGGTGGCCCGACATACTTCAATGTTCAAGCACAAGTTCAGAAGCCACATGGTAAAGGAAATGCTGATGAAACTGGAGGTTCTGGTGTTAAAGATATAAATGGACAACCGATTCGGCAAGATCCTCAGCTTGCACTGCCGAAAACTCGCACATACGGTGATATGGCATTCGGCACCACAGGGAATCCGCCTGCTTCTGCTTACAAGATATCTCCCTTGAACAATAGACTGCAGAGGGATTTATATGGGAATGGATACTCGGAGTTCCTGGACTACAATGCTATTAACGCTCTCCCGAATCCCGGGTATGTAGGCGTTGCGGGGATGCCCGCTGGAAGACCGGGGAATCAAGATTCAAATGTCGATCTCATGGTACAGAAAATGACCGAAGTGCTGCAAAATCAATTCGGTCTGAAACCCAAGAATCAAGGATATATGTACTCACCTCCCTTTCCAGAGTGGTACCAAAGGGTGTCGTTGCCGAGTAGAGTCAAGGTTCCTACAGAATTCACCAAATTCTCGGGACAAGATGATACAAGTACTGTGGAACATATAGCTCGATATTTGATGCAGCTTGGAGAAGCTTCGGCAGATGAGGCCTTTAGAATCAGATACTTTCCTTTGTCATTAACAGGTCCAGCTTTTACATGGTTTGCTTCTTTGCCTGCTCAGTCAATTTGCACGTGGAAAGATCTAGAGCAGAAATTCCATGCTCATTACTATACCGGTAGTACAGAGAAGAAGTTGGTTGATCTAACCAGCTTGAGGCAAAGGAATAATGAAACACCTACAGAATTTCTCAGGAGATTCAGAGAGACTAAGGGAATGTGCTTTTCTTTAAACATACCTGATGATCAGTTGGCCGGAATGGCTGTGGCTGGTATGCTGCCTACCATTCGGGAGAAGCTATTCGGGATGGAATTTGATGATCTTGGCCAGCTGTCACAGAGATTAGCATTGATGAGCAATCAAGCATATGGCTTTAAGAAAGATGCTAGATTTGCTAAGCACAATGATATAGCCAGTATCTACAACCAGTTCCTCGAAAGGGTAGATCAAGAAGATGAATACGAAAATGATGAAGAAGTGGCTGCAGCAGAAATAGTGTGGAGTAAGGAACCAGTTACAATGACTCAAAGATGGATCAAACAGATGAAAGGAACATATGATTTTGATGTAACTAAGGCAGATAAATTGTTTGAGTTCCTGGTAAAAGAAGGCCGAATCAAATTGCCAGAAGGACACTCCATGCTTCGGCCTGATGGAGTGAAAGACAAAAGGTATTGTGGGTTTCATGATAGAAATTCTCATTCCATTAATGAATGCAGAGTCTTTAGGATGAAGATTCAGAAAGCTATCCAGGAAGGACATTTGAAATTCGACAACAAAATGAAACTGGACAGTAACCCTTTCCCTCAGAATATGATCGGGTTCTCGGTTAACATGGTGAATGCTGTTCCATCTGGAGAAAAGGGAAGATTGAAAGTTTTAACCTCAAGGAAGGCAAGACAGGATGGCTCAGTTGATCCCACTCGGCAGATCACAATTGAACAGATTCGCCAGAAAGATCTTCGGTTTCCGAATAGCCGATTTGAAGTAGGAGAATCCTCTAAACCTAGGGTTACTACACGCATTCTCCTCAACAAGTGGCAGCGTCAGCAAGAAAAGGAGCATTTTCAAAGGCGTAAGTATGAGGAGGAGAAAAGAAGACATGAAGAAGAAAGGCACAGGGAAGAACAAGAGGAATTTATCCGAAAACAAGAACGTGCTCATTGGGGATGTGCTTTCTTCAGGCACTGTTGGAACGAAGGCTTAAAGCTTCCCACGTGGGATAATTGTCCCGAATGCAACGATGGATATGTTGAGTATAGGCACAATGATGTCAATCGCCGATCTGTCCATGAAAGAATTGGCAGGATGCATCCTAGTGATGATCGGCGTTTTAATGATCAACCAAGAAAGAGGCATGCTGATTACAGGTGGGTTGATCATGAAGAAGAAGAAGATCATGCTTATGTCTGGCAAGAAGGACAATGGTGTCCACCTGGCTTGAGGAAAAGCCAAAAGAGAAGAGTACAACGTTTGAGGAATCAAGAATTAAAGCAAGCAAGGCCTAAGATGAAATCAATATGGCGTCGAAAGGACAAGCCTGAAGAAGATGGTCATTCGGCTCCTACATGCATGGTATGCTTTTTGCCGAATGAATTTATGGCTCCCACTGATCAAGTTGTGCAGGAGGAAGCGTTGTCAGAGGTAGATGAAGTCGAACAGCTAATGGCACAATTGATGCTCAATAAGCAAGCTGTCTTTGAAAAGCCAATCCAGAATCGACATATGAAGCCATTATATTTGAAAGGATTTGTCAATGGGAAGCCTTTAACCAAGATGTTCGTCGATGGTGGAGCTGCTGTGAATGTGATGCCATATACTACATTTAGGAAGCTTGGCATGGGCCCTGGAGATTTAACACCAACGAGCATAATTCTAAATGATTTTGCTGGAAATCCTTCAGACACCAAAGGCTGTGTTCATGTAGAACTGATGATTGGATCCAAAGTGCTGCTCACAACTTTCTTTGTCATTGAGGGCAAAGGGGCATATAGTTTGCTGCTTGGAAGAGATTGGATTCATGCAAATTGCTGTATCCCATCAACCATGCATCAACAGCTCATTCAGTGGATAGATGATGAGGTGGAGATTGTCCAAGCAGATGATTCAATAAGCGTGGCAAATATGGAACCAGCTTTTTGGGAATATCAAGGCATAGATTGTTTCTCAGGCAAAGACTGGGGAGAAGGTCCTGTTGCACCAGCCAGCAGTGATCAACAGCCGATCGAAGCAGTCGGCTCTCATAGTAATTTTTGATGGAAAATCCAATTGATGGAACTGATGGAAAATTAGGACGTGGATTTGTGTCGGCCGATAAATTGGAAGAAGTGGACATTGGAGATGGTGACAAGCCAAGGCCGACATTTATCAGTGCTAACTTGAGTTCGGTTTTCAAAGAAAAGTTGGTGACATTGTTAAAAGAATACAAGGACTGCTTTGCTTGGGATTATTCGGAGATGCCCGGTCTAGACCGTTCTATTGTTGAGCATCGGTTGCCAATCAAACCTGGATACAGACCTTACAAGCAACCACCCCGAAAAATCTACAAGGAAGAAGTGTTGGCCGATGTGAAAAAGGAGATTGAAAGATTACTAGATGCAAATTTCATTCGGCCATGTAAATACGCGGATTGGATCTCTAATATCGTTCCTGTCTATAAGAAAAATGGAAAAATGAGGGTTTGCATAGATTTTAGAGATCTAAACAAGGCTACACCCATGGATGGATATCCAATGCCTATTGCTGATTCATTGGTTGATGCTGCTGCTGGATACAAAGTGCTCAGTTTCATGGATGGTAATGCAGGATACAATCAGATTTTTATGGCATTAGAAGATATAGTAAAGACAGCTTTCAGATGTCCTGGACACATAGGGTTGTTTGAGTGGGTTGTCATGACCTTTGGATTGAAAAATGCTGGTGCAACTTATCAAAGGGCTATGAATTATATTTTTCATGAGTTGATCGGCAAGATTGTGGAAATATATATTGATGATGTAGTGATCAAGTCACTGGATCATGAGTCTCATTTGGCCGACATAAGGAAAACTCTAGAATGCACCAGGAAGCATGGGCTTAAAATGAACCCGAACAAGTGTGCTTTTGGAGTTTCGGCTGGAGAGTTTCTGGGATTTTTGATACATGAAGGAGGAATAGGAGTTGGCAAGAAAAGCATGAAGGCAATTGATGAAATTGTTCCTCCAACTAATCTTAAAGAGTTACAATCACTGCTTGGCAAGATAAATTTTGTGAGAAGATTCATATCAAACTTGTCACAGAAGGTGTTGCCCTTTTCCTCACTATTGAAAATAAAAAAGGATCAAAAGTTTGTATGGGGTGACGAACAACAGAAGGCTTTTGATGAAATAAAAGAGTACATGAAGAAGCCACCAGTATTGGTGCCTCCACAATTGAACAAGCCTTTCAAGTTGTACGTGGCGGCCGATGCCCAAACTATTGGATCGGCCCTCATTCAAGAATTTGAAGGGAAGGAAAGAGTAGTTGCATACCTTAGCCGAAAGTTACTAGACCCGGAGACAAGGTATTCGGCTATAGAGAAGCTTTGCTTATGTGTTTATTACTCATGTACAAAATTTCGGCACTATTTGCTAAATGCCGAATGCGTTGTACATTCAAAATTTGATGTAATTAAGCACATGTTGTCAATGCCAATTTTGAATGGAAGGATTGGCAAATGGATTTTGGCCTTATCTGAATTCGAATTAAGGTTTGAATCGGCAAAAGCTGTCAAGGGGCAGATTATTGCTGACTTCATTACTGAACATCATGATACATCAATAAATTTGCTTAACATTATTCCTTGGGTATTATTCTTCGATGGATCTTCATGCGACAAAGGTGGTGGAGCAGGTATTTTATTAATTTCACCCAAAGGAGAAACATTTGAGTTTGCTATTCCCATTCAATCTACTGTTACTAACAATCAGGCTGAGTATGAGGCATTACTCAAAGGGCTCCAATATTTGAAAGAAGCAAAAGCCATTGCAGTTGAAATTTTTGGAGATTCAGAATTGGTCATAAAACAATTGAATGGTGAATATGAATGCAAAAGTGATATCTTGAGGAATTACTATGAAGAATGCAAAGAAATATTGAAGAGCTTTCGGTCAGTAATTCTACAACACATTCCTAGAGGGGATAATGGAGAGGCAAATAGATTGGCCCAAAGTGCATCAGGTTACAGAGAAAATCAAGAGGTATTTGCTACTGATGACTGTGCTTTCGGGAGTAGTTTGGCAGAAGGTGATTGGAGGAAAGAAATTGCCGATTATTTGGAGAATCCATCCCAGAAGGTTTCTAGAAGACTCAGGTATAAAGCTATAAAGTTTGTTCTTCTTGATAAAGATTTATATTATAAATCCCTGGACGGAGTATTATTACGTTGCTTAAATCAAGAAGAAGCAAAGAAGTTGATGAGTGAAGTGCATGATGGATTATGTGGAGCACATCAGTCAGCTTACCGAATGAAGTGGGTTATTAGAAGAACTGGATATTACTGGCCGACAATGTTGGAAGATTGCTTTGAATATTATAAGGGATGTCAAGACTGTCAGAAATTTGGAAACATTCAGAGAGTTCCAGCATCGGCTTTGAATCCCATTATCAAGCCATGGCCATTCAGAGGATGGGGAATAGATTTGATTGGCCAAATAAATCCTCCATCGAGCAAGGGGCATAAGTTTGTACTTTTAGCAACAGATTATTTTACCAAGTGGGTTGAGGCGATTCCATTGAGAAAGGTAGCATCAGAAGATATGATTGAATTTGTCAAAGAGCACATCATTTACAGATTTGGAATTCCTCAGACAATTACCACAGATCAAGGGTCTCAATTTACATCTTCAGAGTTCAGAGATTTTGCTGAAAGTATGGGGATAAAATTACTGAATTCTTCTCCTTATTATGCTCAAGCCAATGGACAGGCAGAAGCTTCCAACAAGATCATGATTAAAATCATACAGAAGAAAATTGATCAAAAGCCAAGAAGGTGGCATTCGGTACTCAATGAAGCATTGTGGGCTTACCGAATGGCTCCTCATGGGGCTACAAAAACGTCTCCTTATGAACTAGTGTATGGACATCATGCCATTTTGCCATGGGAATTACAAACAGAGTCAAGGAGAATACAGTTGCAGAAAGATTTAAGTTCTAAAGATTACAGTAACTTGATGATGGACGAATTGGAAGATTTGCATATGATTCGTCTCAAAGCATTGGAAAATATTGAGAAAAATAAGATGCGAGTTGCCAAATATTACAACAAGAAGGTAAAAGTCAGGCAATTTGCAGAAGGAGATCTAGTTTGGAAAGCAATATTGCCGATTGGTACTAAATACAGTACATTCGGTAAGTGGTCACCAAATTGGGAAGGTCCTTTCAGAGTGGTTAGATGCGTGCCTGGAAATGCATATATTTTGAAGACATTATTGGGAGAAGAATTTGCTTCTGCTATAAATGGAAGATATTTGAAAAGGTATTATCCCAGTGTTGAAATCGATCGGTGATTGATATATTAATTTGCCGAACAGCCGATTTTCGGGAAGAAATCGCCTTCAGAACAAATGTTGACAGAAAAGGAAAATGGCCAGTACTGAATGTATTGCCCTTAGCACAAAAATATACTACATCAGATGTTCATGCAAGATCACAAAAGATAAGTTTTATTGCCGAAATTCCATAAATCCCTAGTACAAACTACTGGAAGAGCCTGTTCAAAACAGACTGGGGATGAATGGAATCGGCAATGGCAGCACCATGGCCATCAAGACGATCAATGGAGGCGTCAATGTCATCGATGTCTTCTGGGTTGCTGTTGGCGAAACCAACCGGCATCCTGGAATAGTCAGTGCCGGTGTGCGTCGACATGGCAACGAGACCCGTAGCAACGCCCAGGCGAACGCCATGGGAGGCCACCTCGTCGACACGGCCTGCCACCGCACCAAGGCGTGCCTCGGGTGTGTCCCCTTGGGCGTTCACCTTGTCCGCCAGCTCCTCCACCAGCGCCTTCAGTCGATCAAGTTCAGCATCACGCGCTGCAAGGTTACAAGGGGATAACAGATTAATATCATTTGGAAGACGAGGTTGAAATTGAGCAGATTGCAGGACTCACCATCAATGACTTCGAGCAGCTGCTTGCGCTCGTGCTGCCATTCAAGGTCAGCAATCCCGGCTTGCTTGGAGATGACCTCCAACTCGCGGCGAGTGTCGTCACGCTCCGCTTTGAATCGGCGAGCATCGCCGTCCGTGTAGCGGTAGTCGTCCGATTCGAGAGATCGATTGGAGTCCCATTTGGCTGACATAAGGAAAACTCTAGAATGCACCAGGAAGCATGGGCTTAAAATGAACCCGAACAAGTGTGCTTTTGGAGTTTCGGCTGGAGAGTTTCTGGGATTTTTGATACATGAAGGAGGAATAGGAGTTGGCAAGAAAAGCATGAAGGCAATTGATGAAATTGTTCCTCCAACTAATCTTAAAGAGTTACAATCACTGCTTGGCAAGATAAATTTTGTGAGAAGATTCATATCAAACTTGTCACAGAAGGTGTTGCCCTTCATGGAATAATTGTCCTGAATGCAATGATAGACATGATGAATATAGGCAGGAAACTGTCAATCGCCGATCTGTCCATAAAAGAATTGGCAGGATGCATCCTAGTGATGATCGGCGTTTTAATGATCAACCAAGAAAGAGGCATGCTGATTACAGGTGGGTTGATCATGAAGAAGAACAAGATCATGCTTATGTTTGGCAAGAAGGACAATGGTGTCCACCTGGCTTGAGGAAAAGCCAAAAGAGAAGAGTACAACGTTTGAGGAATCAAGAATTAAAGCAAGCAAGGCCTAGGATGAAATCAATATGGCGTCGAAAGGACAAGCCTGAAGAAGATGGTCATTCGGCTCCTACATGCATGGTATGCTTTTTGCCGAATGAATTTATGGCTCCCACTGATCAAGTTGTGCAGGAGGAAGCGTTGTCAGAGGTAGATGAAGTCGAACAGCTAATGGCACAATTGATGCTCAATAAGCAAGCTGTCTTTGAAAAGCCAATCCAGAATCGACATATGAAGCCATTATATTTGAAAGGATTTGTCAATGGGAAGCCTTTAACCAAGATGTTCGTCGATGGTGGAGCTGCTGTGAATGTGATGCCATATACTACATTTAGGAAGCTTGGCATGGGCCCTGGAGATTTAACACCAACGAGCATAATTCTAAATGATTTTGCTGGAAATCCTTCAGACACCAAAGGCTGTGTTCATGTAGAACTGATGATTGGATCCAAAGTGCTGCTCACAACTTTCTTTGTCATTGAGGGCAAAGGGGCATATAGTTTGCTGCTTGGAAGAGATTGGATTCATGCAAATTGCTGTATCCCATCAACCATGCATCAACAGCTCATTCAGTGGATAGATGATGAGGTGGAGATTGTCCAAGCAGATGATTCAATAAGCGTGGCAAATATGGAACCAGCTTTTTGGGAATATCAAGGCATAGATTGTTTCTCAGGCAAAGACTGGGGAGAAGGTCCTGTTGCACCAGCCAGCAGTGATCAACAGCCGATCGAAGCAGTCGGCTCTCATAGTAATTTTTAATGGAGAATCCAATTGATGGAACTGATGGAAAATTAGGACGTGGATTTGTGTCGGCCGATAAATTGGAAGAAGTGGACATTGGAGATGGTGACAAGCCAAGGCCGACATTTATCAGTGCTAACTTGAGTTCGGTTTTCAAAGAAAAGTTGGTAACATTGTTAAAGGAATACAAGGACTGCTTTGCTTGGGATTATTCGGAGATGCCCGGTCTAGACCGTTCAATTGTTGAGCATCGGTTGCCGATCAAACCTGGTTACAGGCCTTACAAGCAACCACCCCGAAAAATCTACAAGGAAGAAGTGTTGGCCGATGTGAAAAAGGAGATTGAAAGATTAATAGATGCAAAACAATGGCTCAAAGGTGGATCAAGCAGATGAAGGGAACATATGATTTTGATGTGACTAAGGCAGACAAATTGTTTGAGTTCCTGGTGAAAGAAGGCCGAATCAAATTGCCAGAGGGGCATTCTATGCTTCGGCCTGAAGGAGTGAAAGACAAGAAGTATTGTGGATTTCATGACAGAAATTCTCATTCCATTAATGAATGCAGAGTCTTTAGGATGAAGATTCAGAAAGCTATCCAGGAAGGACATTTGAAATTCGACAACAAAATGAAACTGGACAGTAACCCTTTCCCTCAGAATATGATCGGGTTCTCAGTTAATATGGTAAATGCTGTTCCATCTGGAGAAAAGGGAAGATTGAAAGTTTTAACCTCAAGGAAGGCAAGACAGGATGGCTCAGTTGATCCCACTATAGCCGAGTCCGAAACCGATCTAGGTTGCCACGCGTCGCGGGTTCAAACTTGTCGGTGTCGTGTAGATCTTGACAGAACCGGGTATCATGCGGTAGATGCAGGTTTTTGGGTCGTCTTAGAGCTAATCATCCGGTGGATTAGAAGGTGGGATGGCACATCTCGCGGTTTCCACCCCCGC
>OAMR01000603.1:390701-418416 GCA_900205405.1 Echinochloa crus-galli | reverse complement strand
CCTGGATTTCCTCTGATAAGGCCTGATTAGAAGAAATTTCCTCTGCTTGTTCGGCAACAAGATCATCCAAAGGAAATGAGTAGCTGGGTGATGAAGTTGTTTTCTCCTGGAAAGAGATATTGCCGAATTAATGATTATCCATTGAATAAAGAACTGGGAAGACTGGGTAATTATCTCTACCTCATTCCTGATCTCTTGGATGGAGAGAGAGGGCAGCTCAAGCTCAGGCAAAGATTCTTGTATGCCATGCTGAGGAGAGCTTGGAAGGTTCTTTGGTGGAGATGAGGCTTCTGGCTGAGGTACATCAGGTAGGGCTGAAGCTGGTTCTTGATGAAAAGAAGAGTTCTCCAAGATTGGGTCCATTGAGATTTGCTCTGAGACTGAAAAAGAATCAATGCCGATGGAGAGGAACTTTAAAGACAAAATAGTGAGAAATTTTACCAATCACTGAAGCATCGGCAGGTTCTGTGCTAATGGCCAATTGTTGTGATTTGGCCTGAAATCATAAAGGAGTAGAAGTGAGCAGAATGAAATTAGCATTTTACTCGAGGAAGGAGATATCTGACCTGAGCAATTCTTTTGCTGCTTGTTCTTTTCTTCTTTATAGCTGAAGGGGCAGTTAGAGAAGATGTTTTCCTCTTGGCAGAAGGTGGTGCAGCAAGAATTGGATCCAGACTGGCAGGCCTGGACATTATTTGAGCCAAAGAAGGAGAGAGATGCCCCAGAATAGATATTGGGCCAGCGATGTTATATACAATTGCTCTAGCCAGAGGGGCAGGGACTGTGTCCTGCAGAATAACAGAATCAAAAGTCGATGAAAGAGGGTGTTATTGGAAAAACAGATGGATTATAAGCATGTTTACCTCTGAATTCGGCTGATAATCAGGCATTAACTCAAGGCAAAGAGGGTGAACTGGTGCATTGAAGATATGATCATGGAATTCTTGCCACCAAAGGGTGAAGGAAGGATGAATGAGTGCTGTTGGCACAAAGGGATCGAGTTGATAGATGGCTGCACAGCACTTGTAATCAAAGACCCTTCTTGTTTCTGTGGAGTCTTTGATGATCTGCCTAGGCTTGAGGAGTTCATGGAGAAATAATCTTGGGGGCACTTGGCCACACCCTAGTTGCCTGGCAACTATGTTCGGCTGGTAATACTCATATGAACTTTGAACCAGCCTTCCTCCACAAAATTCGGCTGGTAAGATGCAAGGCCGAATGAAAGTGTTAAAAATTGCTGTGGATTCTGTATCTATGCATCCAGTCTCGAAGCTGAATTCACAAGGGAAAGTGAGATTGTCATTGTCCATGTATGGGAACCAGAGGGGATTGGCAAAGCCTTTGAAGAAAAGTTCAAACAGTTCTCCAATGCTCTTGTTGATAGCAATAGTGGAGGCTGCTTCCCCATAGGTTTGACAGCCTTTGGTGCTCTGGGCTTCTGCTTCCTGGTAATTGACCGAGGGGAAATGTCGGCTGTTGAGGTCAATGGAGACAATTTGGTGCATGTACAATTGCAGCCACATCTGGACGAACCACCAGGGACCATTGACGCAGGAAATTTTCTTGTTGGTGTGCATCTGATAAATGGTCTGATGGAGCATGTGATAGACACTTCCCAGGAGATATTTCCCGAGAGGGATAAGTGTGCCTGCAGCCAGGTCTTCGGCCATTACTATGTGATTCAGAGTTGGCTCATTGGCTTTACCGCAGAAAACAAATCTGCACAGCCACATATTCAGAAAGGCCCTGTATTCAACGTCAGTCAGAGGACCATCATGCATGTAAGTCTGGATGTATCTCTTATAGCCGACTCCAGTCTTCACCCCTGTCTGTTTGGAAGAACCTTTGTACCTGTATGGGTGTGTTATCCCTGTGATGTTCAGGCCGGTTATCATGTAGACATCGGCCAGGGTTGGAGTCATTGGTCCGTGACCAAAGAGGAAAGCATTCATGCCATTGGACCAGAAGTGACAAGCTGCAATCAGGAGATTTTCATTCTTAGGTGTTTCGGCTAGAGATAACTCCAAGTAGTGAGAAATACGAAGACTGTCCCAATTCTGTGTCTGAGGACTTTTATCTTCAAGAATCCTTTTGTACCAGTTTCTCCAGCCAGCGATTGGGGGCAAAGGCCAGTTCTTGAAGGCATCTTGCCACTCATGAGGTTTTGTCAATGAAATCTTGAAAGGAATCCTCTGGGATTCGGCCGCAATGATTTCAGAAGGATCTGAATTTCCTACAGGGCCGAGGAAGTAGGATGGAGCTTTTTCCTCAACAGGGATGAGGATTTCGGCAGCTAGGGCCTATCAAGAATGGAAGGGGATGAGAAGAAATTTAAGATGCAAATCGAAAGAAGAGTACCGAATTGCTTGAGGGGATTGAAGCTTACCTGGAGGGCAAGATCTTGGTTCGCCATTTGAACATTGAAGCTTGAGAGATTCGACGAATTAGGGTTTGAGTTTGGAAACGCACTCTGAGGATTTGGAAGCGGAAAACGGATATCGAGCGGGCTCAGCCTGGAAATGTTGGGGATTCCTGGTCAATTCCGAGATAAAAGCATCTTTTGTCCCGAAATTGAAGGGGCATGTGTTAACACCAAAAATTAGCACCAGGAAAAGGCTGACATGTGGGCCGAATTTGGTGGAAGGATGCCATTCGGCTAAGGGGCTTTCTCTGAAGCATTCGGCAAATTAGTTTTGCCTGGGTTTCTTCTGATAAAGCCTGATTAGAAGAAATTTCCTCTGCTTGTTCGGCAACAAGATCATCCAAAGGAAATGAGTAGCTGGGTGATGAAGTTATTTTCTCCTGGAAGGAAATATTGCCGAATTAATGATTATCCATCCAAGAGATCAGGAATGAGGTAGAAACAATTACCCAGTCTTCCCAGTTCTCTATTCAATGGATAATCATTAATTCGGCAATATCTCTTTCCAGGAGAAAATAACTTCATCACCCAGCTACTCATTTCCTTTGGATGATCTTGTTGCCGAACAAGCAGAGGAAAACCTCAAACGAGTTGTATCATGCGGTGGATTAACTTGTTTGTTGCCATGCTTGACAGGTGCTGCTTTCGGCCTATGCATTCTTGTTGCAATGTAAATTTGCGATCGCGTCTCACCCTTTATTTATTTGATCCCGATTCGGCTAAACAGCCGTATTCAGCAGTGCTATCATGAGTGAACGTGTTAATGGATACGTATTAAACACTGAATGCTTTTAGCTTTTCATGGTTAGATTGTATCATGCGGTGGATTGATCTAATCTGATTGGTGGTGTGGCCTCAAACGAGTTGTATCATGCGGTGGATTAACTTGTTTGTTGCCATGCTTGACGGACAGGATGGCACTGACTTGTGGAAAATGTAGCAAATTCGGCTTGCTGTGTTTTCTCACATGTTTCCATTTTTTTGCGTCAACAGGAACACATCTTCATGTACTGTCCGTTTGCACAGCAATGCTGGTCATCCATTGGTGTCCACCGGCATGGAGGTCTTGAAACACTAGAAGCCCTCAAGAGATGCAAGTTACAACTACGACTTTCTTTTGACATGGAAGTAATCATAATCATGGCATGGTGTATATGGATGGCCAGGAATGATTTAATTTTCAGGAATATAGGGACATCAATCAGAGAAGCAAAAGGTTATTCAAGACAGAGCTTGATATTATCAGGGATTATTTGGGCCTCCTGCGGTGAATAATTTTCAGTTAGATGAGACTCAGACTGATGATATTCCCCAGGTTTCTGCAACTGAGAATGAGATTCTAGTATCCAACTTCTCTGAACAGGAAGTAAAGGAGGCAATTTTCCAAATGGAACATAATAAAGCTCCTGGCCGGATGGTTTTCCAATAGAATTCTATCAGGCCTTTTGGGATGTTATAAAAGGAGACTTGATGTCTCTCTTCCATGAGTTCCATGAAGGAAATTTGCCATTGTATAGCCTAAATTTTGGTACAATTATTTTATTACCGAAATGTAGTGAGGCGACCATAATACAACAATACAGGCCTATTTGTTTGCTTAATGTAAGCTTTAAGATATTTACCAAGGTGGCCACAGTCAGAGTTACGCAAGTGGCTCAGAAGGTCATTAGTCCAACTCAGACAGCCTTCTTGCCTGGAAGGAACATTATGGAAGGGGTTGTAGTGTTACACGAAACGGTCCATGAGCTCCATAGAAAGAATCAGGATGGAGTAATTTTTAAGATTGACTTTGAGAAAGTGTATGATAAAGTGAGGTGGCCGTTTGTGCAACAAACTCTGAGGATGAAAGGCATTTCACAAAAATGGTGTCAATGGGTTGAGGCTTTTACTCAGAGGGGCCATGTTGGAATCAAGATAAATGATCAAGTTGGACAAAACTTTCAGACTTGGAAAGGGCTTCGGCAGGGTGATCCTCTATCACCACTCCTCTTCAACATTGTTGTTGATATGCTAGCCATTATCATAAACAGAGCAAAGGAGGCTAGTCAGGTAGTGGGGGTCGTGCCACATTTAGTGGATGGAGGGCTCTCCATTTTACAATATGCGGACGATACAATCTTGTTCATGAATCATGATCTGATGAAGGCTGCAAATATGAAGCTTCTATTATGTGCCTTTGAGCAGTTGTCTGGTCTTAAAATTAATTTTCATAAAACTGAATTATTTTGTTTTGGTCGGGCCAGAGATTGTGAACAACAATATGCTGAATTATTTGGATGTCATTCGGGGGCTTATCCATTTCGGTACCTTGGCATTCCGATGCACTACAGAAGGCTTAGCAACTCAGATTGGAATGGGATAGAACGAAAATTTGAAAAGAAGTTGAGTAGTTGGAAAGGAAAGCATATGTCTGTAGGTGGGAGGCTAGTTCTGATTAACTCTGTCCTCTCCAGTCTAGCAGTTTTCATGCTCTCTTTTTTCGAAGTTCCAAAAGGGGTTCTGAAAAAATTGGATTATTATAGATCGAGATTTTTCTGGCAATCGGATGAACATAAGAGGAAGTACAGACTAGTTAGATGGCCCATTCTATGTCAGCCCAAGGAAGTAGGAGGGCTAGGGATTAAAAATTTAGAAGTTCATAACCAGTGTCTGTTGAGTAAATGGTTATTTAAACTTATCAATGAGGATGAGATTTGGCAGCAACTGTTACGAAATAAATATCTGCGTAATTAAAGTATTACTCAGGTAGATAGGAAACCAGGAGATTCTCACTCCTGGTCAGGTTTAATGAAAGTGAAACAAACCTTTACTGATTTTGGTACGTTCCAGTTAAATGACGGTAAGCAAGTCCGATTCTGGAAGGACAAATGGTTGGGTAATTTCACTTTAAGACAACAATATCCATCCTTATATCAGATTGCAAGGAAAAAATATGATACAGTAGCCATGGTTTTTTTCTAGGATTCCCCTTAATGTGTCCTTCAGACGTTCATTAGTTGGTCCTCTTTTGCACTCATGGCATGATTTAGTGCATAGGATTAGCTACATACGGTTGAATGATAGGGGTGACAGGTTCCGGTGGAATCTTACTCGGTCCGGCTTGTTTCCAATTAGGTCAATGTATATGGCTATGATCAATAGTAATAATAATGTGCAACAGAATACTATGATTTGGAAACTAAAACTTCCTCTAAAAATTAAGATTTTTTGTGGTATTTAAAGAGAGGGGTGGTCCTAACGAAGGATAATCTTGCTAGCTAGGAGAAATTGGAATGGTAGTAAACTATGTGCTTTCTGTTCCAAAGAAGAATCAATCCAACATCTTTTTTTTTATTGTCACATGGCGAAATTCCTTTGGACAGCTGTACAGTTTGCTTTTAATTTACATGCACCCTATAGCTTCCATTACTTATTTAATGATTGGCTTGTAGGGATGAATACAAAGTTAAGGAGTCAAATGTTAGTTGGGGCCGCTGCTTTATGTTGGGCAATTTGGCTCTGTAGGAATGATTTAGTTTTTGATAAATCCCCCACGAAAACTTATTTGCAGGTCTTGTTCAGAGGGACGCACTGGATGTGGTTCTGGGCACAGCTTCAACGGCATGAGCAAGAGAAACAAGCAATAAAGGAGGCATGTCAAGCGCGGGAGGCTTTGACAATGCAATCCTTCGCACATCATGGTTCGAGATTTAGCAATAGGATTGCGGGCTAGTTTTCTTCAAACTTTATGATGTGGTTTCTTTGATTATTTGGTGAGCGCAGACGGAAGTGCTGCAAACTTGTAAACATTGGCTGTAGCCCTATGGGTCAAGGCTGGATTAATTTCCATTATCTAAAAAAAGACAGAGCTTGATCTAGTTGCACTTAGATCAACAATACCGAAATCCCTTCTTATCAGTCAATGGCTAGAGGACTACTTGTTGTAATCAAGCTTATTTTCTTATTTGTCTCCTTTGTTTCCTAGAGCTCATGGTTATGAACCTCCTTTTTTTTCTTTTTTTTATTATCAATATATATTAACCAGTAGGGGGGTCACCCCCTCCTGTTTCCTAAAAAAAATATCTAAGATATGCTAACAGACAGTTACAACTAACAACAATGAATTCCTTGAGCATTTACTGACAAGACGAAATGATAGAGATGATTTTGACATAGAGGAGAGAGCGATCTTCACTTATCATAGCCGCAGAAAACAGTAGGATGTTTCATTATTGATGGTTGGGATGGCGGCGATGATGAGCTCTCCTGATGGTAGGCCAGTCTAGGAGGGTTCATTACTGAGTAAGCACTTCATAAAAAGCCAATGAAACATATAATTTACATGCCGGAGCACGCCTAGTCTTGCAGTAAGAAGACATACATGATGAGATCAGCCGCTGCTGAGACAATCTCAAGGCTAGCAAGTATATGCGTCATATGATTACGAGGTTGAGGAAAGGGAGATTGGCAATGGATATGGTTTCCTCCTATTATGCTTTCAAAACAGTATATTTAGCAACACCGTGGACCCATTTAGCAGTGCGATTTACCATCAGACCTACATGTCAGGGACCGTTTGATTCGCTTGTAGGGACACGACATGCACCCATGTTTAGTCTCCAGATGCAGATGTCTATTGGTGCAGGGTGCCATGCAACGGGGCAGCAAGTGCCCTAGCAAGCAAAAGGCTGATAAGGGGACAAAAAGTTGCATCACGGCTCATGATTGGTTAGCCTGATGGTCCCAAAGGCTACACTTGAATTGGTGACACATATTGTTTGCACACTTCACTCTGATGGATCACTGGTAATTTTGTATAGAGGCATATCTATGTAGGGCATCAGGCAGCATCGGGACCAAAAGAAAGTGGATAAAAAAATAGCTTTTCAAAATAATTTCAGATTCTTGTGTTCAAACTCCGAACTTTGTGAATCAATGGAACTCTGATGCTCGTAGGTGCTATGATTATTGCTTCCGGTCAAGCAATGTGACTTGAAAAGTAAACGCATCTTGTTGTATTTCCTACAATTGGGCATCGGCGTGGTCCACTTCTGGTCTATATATGCGCGCAAGGGAACCTAAAAAGAGATCGAGTGTTAGATAATTCTTCAACAACCGAACATTTTAGATGAACTGGTTATTTATGCCTAAAGAGAGTAGTATATATCTAATCCATTGCGAAATATATCATCACTAGAAAATGCCGACTGACAAGTTGACCCTCCAATAATGGAGCCGAATTTATGGTTGAATAAGTTATCCATTGATTTCACAACATTAATCAACGAGAATCCAGCACATTCTGTTTGAAAAATGAGTGAGGCTCCTCCCGGTGTCGTTGATCTGGTAGCCAGAGATATATCAGCTAGTTCTGGTTAATGGAAATTAGTTTTCCGCTGTAAAGAAATGAGTGACAGGCTCCAGATTTCCGATTAAAGTCATTCTAGATTTGAGTACGTGCCTGAAATGTAGAAGGTGTTACCATTTAAACTCCACCCTTGATGATTGATATATCTTCTGTTTTTTCTCATTTCCTCTTGTCATTAATTAACAACGGGAACATTTCTGAAACATTGATTTTAAAAAACGAGCATTTAACTGCAGTATACATTCTTCTTAATTTCAAAGCAACTTAGTCATTTCTTGCTGGTTAATTGAGGTTTTGTATAGGAGAACATTTCAATGATTTCTAACTCAAGTAGCTATATATTTGAATTAGGTGAAAGTTATGGTTATGAGTTTAAGACATATGAAGACAAATATATTTCTTATAACAATGTAAGTAAATGATCACTACAAAACAATAATACTTTATTTTTCGCCAAAAAATAATACTATATTAAATATTGCACAAGGAAAATAAAATACTACTGATCTAAGAGAGACATCATGAAAATGAGATCCAAACAATTAATAGGAGCAGTTCTCTGTTATATAACACGTTTCTGCTTTTTGATATATAATGATAGGTTTAATAGTCACATTTTACAAATAGAAGTTACGCGAATGTTTCTTCTTAGAATTAGGTCCTTTTATGGTGGTCAAATAGCCTTGCGTTTTCTGTTATACACATGTAAACTAAGCGGTAATACCAATTTGTAAATTCAGCAAACAAAGAAAAGGAAATACCAGCATCTGTAACTGCAAATAGGTATTGCTCAAAAGAAAATACTATGTACTGTTCGACGGAAGAGAGACGGCTTGAACATCAGGCGCGCTTAGTACATAAACAACTAGAGCAAGTGCTATGTTGTGTAACATGTTTCCATTTTTTTTTAAGTATCAACATAGCTAGGTTGATGATCGAATTTTGGAAATAGAAGAAAACCGGCTATTTATTCTTAATATCAAAGCCACTTATGGGGTCCTTATATGCTATTCCGATCCGTAGTCATGTTTCTAAGAAAAGAGCATTTAATATATAACGTTTTTGAGTCGAGATATAACGTGTTGTGTTTGCCATGTTATTTTCTTGCATGAGCTGAAGGAAAGAACATGTAAATGATTTTTCTACACCAGCATCCAGCACATGTGTACAAAAGAAATGTGATTAGCAAACATGCCCTCAACACAAGAAGGCGCGCGGAGCCCTGGACGATGTATCCTAACAAAACAGTAACAATAATGAATACGTCGTGCATACTGACAAAACGAAATGATGGACTGATCTTCACATAACCTAGTAGCCGCAGTATGCTATTCAGGAAAAAAAAAAGAACAGGTGTATGCTACTTGCTGCATCATTGTTGGCTGGGATGGCGGCGATGATGAGCCCTCGTGATGGTAGGGTTCGTTCATTACTACTCAATATAAGCACCGGATAAAGCCCATCAAGCACATCATCATCCACATGCAGGTCGGGGCACGCCTCGTCCTGGAACAAGGAGACAAGCATGATGAGATCAGGTCTCCATCGAGGAGGCGATCTCAAGGCAAATAAGTAAGTACACATGTTCTGTTTAGTGTCGTCGTTGCTTCACACAGTGACCAGCAAAAGAATACCAGCAGTATACGTGTCTAATGCTTCACCAACCCATTGTGGGCCTAGGAGGCAGGCTTGTGCAAAACCTGCACAGGCTTGGAGGGCCCGTTTTGCACTTGGTTTTATGTAAACTTGTAATGCTAATGCTATATAAAACATAATGCAAACAACTAAACACCACGATCGAGCTTGCAATGTCTAAGGCTAAATAGGCCCCAAATCCCCAATACATGCACTCAAGCAAAAACAACGACCTATATGAATGCAGCATGCGTGATACATATAATTGGGGCTTGAGGAAGAGGATCAGATCACCAATAGATATGATTCTTCATTCGCTCCTCGTATGCTTTTGAAACAGCACTCGGCGATGTGGTGGTCCTATTTAGCGGTGTGATTTATTGCTGGGCCTACGTGTCAGTGACTGTGTGTAGTGATTTCTTAAGATAACGATGAGTAGTTTATAAAGGGTTAAGTTTATGGGACGACCGGTCGCGCCAGCGACTCATCGCGCGACCACGCGATGATGGGCCAGCCCACGGACTCCCTTGAACCGAGGGTTGTACATAGAGACGGTGCTCCCATCCGTCGTCCTATCCCGGGTCCCAAAACAACATCCGTTGGGGAACAACAGGTTGCGCGACAGATCGGGGGACGAGCGGCGAGCAGCGGATTGTGGGTGAGCAGCCAGGGGCGAGAGGCAAGGACGGCCGCGAGGATCGGTGAATCGACGGTAAATGTGAGTACCCTGCACTCCCTCTTCGATCCCCCTGCACTCCCTCTTCATTCTCCCGTTGATTTCTGGTCAAAGCGGAGGGTATCTGTTGATCTGAGGGTTGGGTGGCTTGCTCTTGAGCGCGAGGTCCGGTGACTGGGTACCGACGAGGATGAGAGCAAGGACCGGCGCCAATTTGAGTCTCCCACAGACGCTGTTAGTTTTTATTCATGGGGGATTGAGTTTTTTCAGAGCTTGGAGTTGGAGTAGAGCACAATCATGTCACTATAGATTGTCATAACAGTAGTATCGACATCATAAATCATGTTTACAGATTTGATATAGATATAGGTTGTCATATAGCCGGAGATACAAACTGTTAATTTTTTTACTACTGTTATGCTTTTTTTCAATATGTGGATGTTCTAAGGAGTTTGTGATAGGTTTTGGTAGAACAGAGCAGGTTGTCAGCTATCAATAGATCAAGTCAGGCTGGATGAAAACCAAATAGACAAGGTAATTCACACACACTATCAACTTATTGGAAGCTATGTAGTCCAATACTATCGGCAAGCTATGGAGTCCAATATTATCAAATTCAGGATCATGTACTGTCAACTTATGTATATCATTAGTATTAACTTTAATTGACACATGCAGTGTCAACCTTTTGTAAAATAGGATTAATGTTTTTAATTTTTGACTATCAACTTGTGTTTTTAAGAATTCAGGATCTGTCAACTTATGTTGTTCAATATGATTAGCTTAGGCACATGCACTGTCAACCTATGTAGTCAAGTATGGAGGTTATGGTTCTATATTTTGAGGATGAACAATTACTTCATTTTATCTATAGTTGTTCTTGTGTTACCGTTTGTTATACTGTCAATTTTACCCTTACGAGACAGACACATGTTACGATGAATTTGCTGGAGTATAAAGTAGCTTATTCACAATATTATAATGTCAATTTACCCCATTAGATATATATGCTGTTTTGTAAACGATTTTTTGAGGTGGAGGGGATTATATATTGTGAATTTTATGTTTGTGAATTTACAGTATCAACCTGTTCAGAGACAACGTATTAATTTTACATCTAGTGTCATTTTTACTGCAGCAACTATCAATCTGGTTCCTTCTTTACTATATCAACTGTTAACCTGCTATCAGTCTAGTGACATTTTACTATGTCAACTAACCTGCTATCAATCTGGTAACATTTTACTGTGTCAACTGTCAACCTGCACAATATAGCATAATCAACCTATTTTTTTTTTCCTTTTAACATAGATCTATATCTTCAATAGCATTATCAACCGACATATTTTTTCAGTGTCAACTTGTATTTGACCTTTTCTCCCTTTTTTCCATCAGGACTTGAGGAAAAAAGATATGCCAGCAAGCTCATAACCATCAACAACAAATTTGAAGAAATTCAACAAAAGGCCATTCAAGGTGTTGGGTTTTGGAGGCCTATTGTTGATCAAACGCTTTTCTGTGCGAGAGAAGTTATCGCATTGGCTCATAACTAATTTTGACATCGAAAAATCAAAATTGGTCATCCCTTTAAAGGGACAGCATAATGGTTGGTGACCAATCTGTCGGCAGAATTTTTTGGCCTCCCCATTGGTGCATAGTACATTTAGTATGAGATGAAGAGAGGCAGTGACACATATATAGATTTCTACAAAGTGTTTGATCCTGAACTTATGAACAAAGCACCATCCTATATTTTTTTCTAATATCAACCTATGTTGAGTCTTCATGTCAACCTATGTATTTAAGACGTCAAAGTCAGCATCTTCTGACTATCAACCTGATACATGTCAACCTGTATTGAGTCAGTATGTCAACCTTTCACATACCATAAGTGTCAACACAACATGTTACCATTAAATTTCACACAAATTTTCATTAAGTAGGGACATAAGTTTCCATTGATTAGGCACATAAGTTGCCATTGTATCTCCATCCATTTTTCATGTATAGGTTGACACCCACAATAATGTGAAATCGTGTATAGGTTATTAACACTTGTACATGTACACGCAGAATGTATATAGGTATAAACAATATGGGTTTTGTTTTCGGTAGATCTCCCTGTAAAAAATATATTAGTGCTAATGGTACAAGATTTGGACATCATATGAGAGATGAAAAAATCATGAGAACTGTTTTGCTCTCTGCGGTTGCATTGCACCTGGTGCGTAAATCACCCAAACACTACCCATAAGTTGATACATAATCTCTAACACAAGTTGATATATATAGTTGACCTATAACATCTATAGGTTGATACAAAATATCTATATAAGTTGCTAATACCGCTATATAGAGGTTGACAATATAAATAAAAATATTTTAAAACCTATGAAAAATGGGTCTTGTTTCGTAGATAAAATCATAAGGAACATAAATGTGAAAACGGATTTGAAAATGAATGCTTACGGAGAAAGTTATGATCCATCAAAGAAAATGAAACGCAGCTTCCCCTAAAATGAACCGCTGCCATCGTACGAAGTGGTCCATGTTACGACAAAAAGTCTGCTCCCTCTCCCGGTGCTCTACAGGTTGTTTGCTTGGACTGCGGGGTCGCGCGATGGGACTGCAGCGCGACGGGTCGCGCGTTAACGCGGTCCTTTATAAAGAAAGGACATCATGCACCCATATGGCCCCACGGTTGTTCTCCAAATGCAGGTGTCTGTTGCCGGAGTGGTGCAACCCAATTGTTGGCTAGCAATGCAAAAAGCCTGGGAAAGGAAGGGACAAAAGATTGCATCACGGCTCATGATTGGTTACACATGGTCCCCAAAGGTTACACGCTCGCACTGATGGTCAACTGGTAAGTTTGTATAGAGGCACGTAGGGCATACGTGCAGGCAGCATGCCGAAGAAGAAACGAAAGACGAGAAAAGAAAATTACTTTTTTTTTCAAATCTACATCACGTTCTTGCGTTTCAGTTCAGCTTTGATGTGTTGTTTGAACCAATGGTATGGTAGTCTTGTGCTGAGCCCAAAGGTGTGCTCCCCTGATCATGGCTTCCCATCGAGAAACGTGACCTGAAAGGTTTACACCTCTTGTATGCAATTTAATCATGCTAGTGTTTGATGTTTCTCCAACCGGCTTATTAAGATTTAAGATGAACTAATTAATTGTACCCTGGGATTATATATAACCCAGAGCAGTGGTATCATATTTCAAATTCCTCAAATCATTGCAAAACGCCATCGACTGACATGTTGAATTCGGCGCGTTGCGTTTCAAAATCGAGCTAGCGACACGAGGGTCCAGAAGCAGAAGCTGAAAAGTTTCTGCAGCGTTTGCCATGGCGGCAGTCTGCTGCAGAGCAAGCAAGGCTCATCATCAGCAGGGATTGCAGTTACTGTTGTCCTACAGCGGTTGGTTCAGACTTGAGCGACTGCTGCACTCCCCTCTGCAGTCAATTGAGAGAGGATCTATGAAATGCAGTGCAGTGCAATGCCATTCCCATCACATGAGCACAGCCTGGCATGTCTCCATCTCCATGGCTCATTCTCACTCACCTCACCTGTCTTCTACCTTCCCCAGCTCTCACTCTTAAAACCTCAAGCCTCTCTACTTGCTTGCTTCAGCGTCCTCTGCTACACGGTGAGCTCAATGTCAATGCTGCTGGGCACTGGTGGCAGGTACTCCTGTAGAGCATTGATTTCAGCTGCACGGCCGTTTTCAGTTTATCCGTGGCCAACAAACTATGAATTTCTGATTGAATTGAGTGGATTACTTCCTGATGCTCATGCCCAGTTCAGCTCTGGATTCAGATTCCCTTCACTCACATGAAGTGATTCTCCCCCAATTCGCCAGTGGACTGCCTTCGCATCTCCCAGATCAAAGCTGACACGACCTTTTGAGCTGAGGACGGAGGTGACTCGCTGGTGCGCCGGCTGCCGGTGGCCCCAAAGCTGCAGGGCCAGTACATACCACTCGAGCCTGTCACCACCATCAGTTGCTGTTCCCGAGATAATGCCTTTCCAAAATTGCTTCTTCACTCTAATCCAGTTCCAGCGTACTTGTATCTACAGCTAGCAATTCGAATTCTCCATTCCAACCTACTAGTAACACCCTGTTTGATCAGCTAGAATTAATAAAAAGCCGCTAAAGATGTTTTAGTTGATCCATACAGCTCAGTTTATAGGCAGCTTATAGTCCATTGTTTAACTATCCAACCATTCAGGTTATGATTGTACCCCAAAAAAACCATTCTGGTTATGAAAAGCTAGGTGGCTTTTCCAGCAATTGGATATAAGCTGTAAGGATCCAAATGAGGCTACGGTAGTTGACAGTCGATCGTCCTACTCGGATCCACGAAATGTTGGGAAAAAACGATGCAAGAATCAGTTAAGATTGTGGAAACAGAACGAGCACGGATTGGGCAGATCCGATATGCTAATTCAGTCCGTACATGTGCCAGCCTCTCCCAGTTGTGGGAAGGAATGGCCGTTGGGTAACAACTTAACAGGAACCATAAATCCCCAGCTCGGACCACAGGATGAGATGAATGAGCTTGCACCTTACAGTGGTACTGGACGCCCCCATCAACTGCTGCAAATGCATTGCCAATCAATCTCCAACCACACCTGGTAACTCTACTCTAATCAACTCCTGCAAGTACTCCTAGACTCTGGTCTAATTTGATGATAAACAAAACCATGATGGGATATGGCAATGGTCTGCATCCCTAAAGGCAAACAGCATTCACATATTACGGCATCAGAGGTATCATAGAGTAATGTGACAGTGGCGTACAACCCGGCCCCTGATTTTGCAGTGATCTTTGTTTAGAACTTTCACAAAACCGGCCTGTATCAGCTAAGGTACATAGCTGGGAAACTGGAATCAACAGGCAATTAAGAGAGCTGGGTTTTGCAGAGCAGTTAAATGTTGAATTACTAGATAAATAAAGTATAAGAAGAGCTCCTGCAATCTTAAAGCCACAACGAAACATAATTATGCCAATAAATCTGCATATTAGCACAACAATAACAGGTGCTTGCAGAGAAACAAGGGGTGCAAGGTGAGAGAGTATATGGATACAACAACAAATTATTCTTCTCATCAACCTCAAAAAGGGACCAAGAATAGTACTAAAATTTACTGATTGCAAATGAATGTTTACTGTGGATGCTTTACCACCTTTGCTCCTTGCAATGGGGCAGATGAGCAGCATACATGCCTTCAGGCCCTCTGAAACAACAGGGAGCCCTGGTGCAGAGTAGCACTCAAACAGTTGGTGTCAGGATGAGTAGCAGGTTGTATCCTTGATTGGTTTCAATTTTGAACAACCAATCTTTGAAAACTCTCACTTGTGTCCTCTTTTTTTTTATTGTTCACTGGTTTCTTGCCATCTCAAGTATCAATCGTATTTTCTAGGCAAACATGTGGAAAATCCTTCAAAGAAGGTAAACTAATTGACCTACCAACTAAACCCGTGCTTTACGGTAAGCAGACAACGATATAATTTGCTTTTGAGATAAGTGGGTTAGCATCAACAACTACTACCCTGATATTATACTTCCTAAATTAATGGCTAATGTTATACCTTTATGTAACACAGTTAAAGTGTATCTTAGCTTTTCCAGATGTGCTTTTGTGCAAAGTCCCAGGCTGATGAAAAACAAATGACAAAGGTACTGACTTAATATTCATTGCCTGAACATTCCATATGCTACAGGTTAATCATAGGACAAACTCATTGACAAGGTTACCAAATCATATAATTTGATCTAATCACCGAAAAATACCTATGAACACACACATTTGATGCAAGTTTATACTATCAAAGAAACCTCTTTTCAGGTTGTTGGACACAAGGATTCAACAAAAGTATGTACATCGGAGTAGGAACGAGGATCTTTCCAGTTGACAAAGCTCTATATTTCATCTAAGAATAGATGATGATCTCATGTGCGAAATTGCACCAAAACAAAGTGGAAAAAAAAAGAGAAACAAACAAAACCAAAATACAAGAACCCTTTGCTGTTTCGTGTCACTTGTACACTATGGAACAGAGCACAAACCTGACCTTGGCTTGGCTCTACTGAAGTTGCCACTCCACACAGTCATCAAAGTCGAGACTACTTGAGCAGTCAAGCAGCGCATTTTGCTGTTGCTCGTACCGGCAGATGTAATTTAGCCCGACAAGCAAATCACAAATTACTGCCTCTGTCTTCTCCCGATCGGCAAAATACAGTGTCTGCAATAGCAATACATTCCCCTTCAGCACAATCTGCTGCTGCTCAAAGTTCCTCTCAGCCTGCCACCTGATCATGTTGTGGGCCATTGGAGCAAGCCAAGTCAGTGTCTTCTCAAGTGTCTCTCTCCAATCGTGCGCGAGGAACGCATCATAGATCGCCATGTTCTTCACATATGTTTTTAGATTTTTCCTCAATGCCACCTTCAAACTCGACGGCAGCATCTGGTACAAATCGTCACGGGCCTCCTCACCAACGAGATGTGGGTACCGGAGCAACTTCTCAATGATGATGACAATGTTTGCATAATGCAATGCCAGTGCTGAGCCTCCAATTGTGGACGGTGGCGCAAGTGATGTCACGGTGCTATTCGGACCAAACCGCACCCTTCTGCCAATCTTGCCGCTCTTGGTTGGCGTCGTGGATACCCCCTGCTCACCACTGAACGGTACAAGCATCCCCGACCTGATTGTGCTGATGCAGCTAGAATCTTCCAAGAACTCATCCTCGAACCCATCCTTCCACGATACCGAGCTACTCAAACTCAAGCACTCCATGAACATCTTCCCCGGGCTCGCTCCACAATTTGACCGAAAGATCACCGACCGTGGCAAGTCCGGATCAACTCCTCTGGAAATTGGCCCTGACTTGCTGCTATCGTTGAGATTGCTCCGGACAGAGCCTGAATTTGGCGTCACTGGACCAGAAAGCTGCCGGCTTTGGTCACATTGCCCTGACTCCCGGGTTGTGGCCAGCAGGTCGAGCCCCAGCATTGGGTCTCCGAACACAAGGCGGATGCGTTCGTAGATGGCGCAGACGGCGCGCGCGAGCAGCAGCACGGCCTTGTCGTAGGTGGAGTTCCAGAGCGAGGCGTCCCTGAGGCGGCGCACGTCGTGGCGGCGCCACCGCGTGCGCTGCTCGAGCGCGCGGCGGGCCTCGTCGGTGGGGAGCTTCCGCGCTGACTGCTCGAGCTCGGTGAGCGCCTCGAGCTCGGCGTAGAGCGCGGCGGTGGCGGCGGCGAGGCGGTCGAGCTTGCGGACGAGCGAGGCGGCCTCGGAGGCGGAGGCGACGGCGAACGCGCCGGCGTCGGAGCGGCCGGCGAGGAGGTCGGCGTAGACGTGGGCGAAGCCCATGAGCGCCGGCGCCGTGCAGCGCCGGCCGAGGCGCGCGGCGACGGCGGCGACGCGGTTGAGCGCGTCGAGCTTCTCGGCGAGCGCGAGCGCGAGGAGGCGCGCGTCGTCGCCGGGGACCAGCGCGCGCACGGCGTGGGAGCCGAGGCAGAGCGGGCCGAGCAGGCGCGCCGCCTCGGCGTCGGAGAGCGAGCGGTAGAGGTTGGCGGCGCGCGACATGGCGTTGGCAACCTCGAACGACAGGATGCCCACCCTGCCGTCGTCCGCGGCCGCGCCGCCGCCGCCGCCCTTGGCGCCCGCCGCCGGGCGCACCTTCCTGGACGAGGACGACGACGTCGCCATGGAAAACACCTTGTGCACCAGCGGCTCCGCCACCATGCCTCCCGGTCTGGTCCTCGAGCTCTCTCTCTCTCTCTCTCTCTCTCTCTCTCAATCAATAACTCAAAGATTTGCCTCCCAAAAACTAGCTGAAAATCTAGAAAGGTCTCGGCTTTTACCAGGCGAGACGGGGATTTGAATTGGAATGGTCCGATTTCGTGCCTGACCAGCTAGCCGGCCGGCCGCGGCGGGTCAGCACTCGGCAGGAGGCCGCGGCAAGAGGTGGGGAATTAATGGCGGGCCAGACCAGATCAGCAGAGGCAGCGATGTGTTGTCAACACTCGGAGACAAGACCAGTACTGGTGTGGAAAACCGGAAATGGCATTTCTTGGGTGGTGCGCAGCCAGGGAACCCAAGGTGGGCTGGAGGAAGGAGAAGGAAGGAACGACAGCAAGGGGACGACGACGAGGAATGAGCAAGACGAAGGAGGATAGTTTAGCTAGGAGGCGGAGGAGGAGCGAGATTTGTTGGATGCGGGAGGCGACGCCATTGATGCGGCCAACCCCTCGCTGGTGGCATTAAATCGCCATAAATCGGTGCTGGAGCAAGGCAACAAAAGCAAGCAAGCCGCCGCGGGCGCCCTCTCTCTCTCTCTCTCGTCTCGCCTGCCTCATCTCTCACCTCGCCAGCCAGGAGTGGAGTGATGATGGACTGGTGCAGTGGTTGGCTCTGCACCCGGGTAACTTTCCCGGGGACCTTTTTACACTTCCGCCAGGGACCAAAATGTCTACCCACACACTGCATGTGGGTCATAGGCTTGGTTGGAGGAAGTGGGACCGGTTTGTCAGTGAGGGCGGGAGCTACTGAGTTGAGGTGTGATTAGTGCGAAAGGGTTCTTTGTTGGGGAGAGTAGTCTACTCTACTACCGCCGTGGGAGGAGTAGCAGTTGCGTTTGAAAAGCTGGGGTGGACTTTGGAGCAAGTAAACTTACCGCAACAGCACGTCTTGCAGTTTGATCCTCGTACTAGCTAGTAATTCCTTTTTGATAATGGCCCTGTGTAGTTCCCTTCAAAAGACAAGATTCCCCCAAACTTTCTCTCTCCAAACCTCACTATTCACTATCACATCAAATCTCTCTCCTCATGCATGGAGCACTAAACATAGGTAAATAAAAAACTAATTGTGTACACGACGAGACGAATCTTTTGAGCCTAGTTAGGTCATGGTAGGTCAATGTTTACCACAAACAAACGAAAAGTGCTACAGTGCGCTACAGTGTCCGATACGATATTTTCACCCAACTTTCAACTCTCATTTGTGGAAGTGAACACCCCCAATATAAGAGTTCCTTTTGAATTTTGGGATGAAAATTAGTTTGGTCTTACGCGTCTTATTTTCCATATAAGAGGTTTTTCATATTTTTCACCGAGAAGCACTGGACGTTTTCCCTTTCTCTTCTAATGACGAGAAGAGCTGAGCATTCATCCATCTTCTCTTCATTCGGTCATCTCCGTTGACTACGAAGAAAAGCTACACGAGGCTAGAAGAGAATAAGAAAAACAGCAGATGCTCCTAGAAAATAAGACAAATTAAGCATGTTGAGGCATGATTCTCAAGGAAAAGTTGCTCCTACAAATGATTGTGTACACATATATGAAAGTAAATTCTGACTGGTGAGGTGGCATTATTTTATTTTTCTTGCGATCGGGTGAAATCTAAGTATGATCCGTTCGTGCACGTCTTGCTTTCTGGATGGTAGGAAGTGGCTACGGACACGGAAATAACATTTTTAATTGAACAGTAGAGTACACGACTTAAGGGCAACGGAAGCAAGTGTAGTACTTGGGGGTGTTTGGATCAGCAAGTTATAGAATTTTGCCTGCACTGCAGAATCAATCCTAGCAGCGCACTACGAATTTCAACTTAAAAGAAGTAATTTCTTTTGAGTAAATATCTATCCACGGCTATATATGCCACTGAAGAACTTATGTTCAAAGTAACCTCGCTATGTTCCCCAAGAAAATAGTGAACGCTAAAAGTAAAATATGTTGTATGCCGTAACCTCGCTATCATTCCAGAGAACCAAAAAGAGAAGAAGAATAGAAAAACGGTAGGCGTTGGGTGCTCAGACGCAGATGTGTTTCCCCGCGGCAGGGCACCTGCGGAGACGTACGTAATTGCCGATGCACGGTCACGAGTTGTCTGACACGTGAGCCCCATATGCTCTGTCGGACCCTGGTGTCAGCGGCGCCGCTCCTCGCGCCAGTTTTCCATCCATCCATCCCATATTCGAACAAATATTCCAACACTTTGGGCGTGTTTCAATGGGTGGATTTTCCACCCATTTGACTAATAATTAAGTTTATTAAATAAAGTCAGTTTATAAAATTATCTTCACAATATTGAACTATTTCGCGAGATCTATCTACTAAGGCATTTGACTGCATGATTAGAGAATGATTACTATAGTATTATTATTATAGTAGCAAAACATGGACTAATTAGCCTCATTAGATTCATCGCACAAAATTACAGACATTTCTAAAAAGGTTTTGTAAATAGATTTTATTTATTACTTTATGCATACAAAATTTCTTTTAAAAAGAAAATTTTAAGGAGAAAAGAAACACGGCTCTGCGGCTGGCGCCAGGAAACCGAAAGACGGCCACTGGCATTGCGCTTTGGCTTTGGCAGCAGCTTCTCGGCGAATGATCGAGAAGGAGACGGCATTTGCCCCGGCCGGCGGCGACGCTTGTGAAGAGAGGCGGCGGTTCTTGGTGGAGCAGGTAGGAAGGAAGGGCAGCTGGGTTGGCTGCTTTGTAAAGGTGTGGAGTACGTCGCCACACGGCTCACCTCATTGTTTCGGTTCCAACCACGGCACGGCACCGTGGTACCCTGATGAATATTAACTACATTTTGCTCTCAAAGCAAATATTAACTATCTTTTTATAACCCTTTAGTAGTACTTTGGTGAAAAATTAGATTATTTTCATGTACAAACTAGCTGGTTGCACGTGCGCACGCACGTGTGTATATAGAGCTTTAGCTATTCTCAAATTTAGAGGCACATTATTTTTCAAGTTAGTTGATCTTTATTTATATGAAGAAAAACTCTTCAATTTTTTGTCTATTAGCAATACGGGATAAATGTGTGCACGCGAGGAGTTAGGGGCCCACCTGGCCGGAGGGGGGCACGCACGGGACGTTGGCTGAAAAAAGTTTTGCGGAGAATGAACTAAAGTCTCTCAAAAGTGTGTTTTTTCTTCTTCCTCACATGTATTTTGACTGCGGTCCCACCTAAAAACATGACACGTGGGTCCTCTGTGAGAGGGTGAGTACGAATATTTTAGGTGAGAAGTGTTTTCAATTCTATTGGATCCTTATATTATAGATTAATTCGATAACATAAAGGTATATGTTTTTAAAGAAAAAAGTCTATTTTACTACCCTTTACATATCCACTTTGTCTACTCAACCGATTTCAGCAAAATTTAGTTCCATACTCCCTCCGTTCTGAAAAAACTGACGTTTAAGACAACGACACGATCTCCAAAACACAACTTTGACCTCTTGTTATTCTAAAAATATTTATCAAAGAGTGATATATGTATACTTTTATGAAAGTATTTTTCAAGACAAATCTATTTATATAGTTTTCACATTTGTAAACTCAACAATTTAAAAATTATTGATACTTTATATTCCCAATGTTTGACCCAAACCTTGTCCTAAACGTCAGTTTTTTCAGAACGGAGGGAGTACATTGAGAATTGAGTTTATCTTTTTTGTTTCTTCACCTAGGAATTGAGTTTATTTTGGTGCAAAACAAATCATGTTATTTTCAAGGATAGATTAATTTGGTGAATTTTAAATTTAAAACATAGATAGAGGTACATGTGTATTTTTAAATAAAATATGTTCATATTCATTTGTTATATTATTATAGGAAGAAATCTATAATTTTTTGAGGTGATTTAAAAGTCATTAATTTGCAAGCTTATGACGTACTCGTGCAATTATAACCCCGGAACATATTTTCTCAAAAAGTATTTATTTTGGCTTCCTTTTGATCATTTTGTTAATAAAAGAACTTGTTTTAAGGTTTACTAACAAATGTTGAGACCCTGCCATAAACACAAATATAAGCGAATAACCCTTCATCACGTGTTCTTTTTTTGTTAATTCCATACATTGTGAAGTGTTTGCCATGCACCTTTTTTTCATTAGGGTTGTCGATCTCGATCGGGTATATAGGAATTAATTTAGTAGGTCATATAAAAGACAATTCTGATAGCGAAGAGAATGATGCTAATTCAGTGGCTGGCCACTGGTCATGACCTGGCAGGTCAAGGGTAGCAAGACTACACGCACACACGTCTAATATTGACGCATCAACGTCTAATTAGGCATCTTCTTCCAACACCGCCGTTGGGTACCAGATATATGCTAGGACTACTACGCAAGGCTAGTCCCGCGTCAAAACCGAAAGTTCCATGCTGCAGCGTGTGGGGACGTAAATATCCTGTACTTCACTTTTTGGAACTTTCTAGGGTCGCCTTTATTCCATTTGACTGATTGTAGCTCTGGATTTTATTTAGCGCGCACACGGGAACATTTTTGCTGTTTCAATTGTACTATGGATGTATTACTATTAGTAGTTAAGTATCCCATCATCTAGTTAAGCACATACAAAAATGTTTTCCTCCAAACAGCTAGTTGCACCCTAAACGATTTTCAGACCAGTACAGTTTTACATATCTGTTTTCACAAAAAAAAATCCATGTTCTATATTCATCATCTTAACTTATTGGGTTCAATGTCTGGAAACCACATAATTAATTTTTTTTTACTTTCTTAAATTTAGAGTTACAATGCTTGCATCAATGTTATAACAAGATCGATCTTCTACTGCATATCAAGTCGAAGATATCAATGTTTAATCAGCTGCACGTATAATCTCGTGGCGAGCACGACGGCCGGGACAAATCCAAACGCAAAGGGCCTGCCTGGTCGGTTAATCATCAGCCAGCGTGGGCTCCACTGTGCATGCTGATCGAACAGAACAGGAATAGCTCTAATCCTTCCATATCTGCCTAATCATGCTCACGCATGCGGCGAAAACTAGAATCATTTTTCCGATCCACAGATTGGAGAGGATGGAATCCATACATGTAGGATGTAGCATCGCACGGATGACATACAGCAGCAATGCAAGCAAGCAAACGTCTCGTCACATGGCCAAGATTTCACCGCGTCGAGAAGTTGGTATGCAGCGGCCAGTCGGTCAAAGATATTACATGGATACTACTCAACGTCATTAGTGTAATCGTCAAGCGTCACATGACCGAAAGTGAGACGATGCGGCCGTATATCGATGGAATGAAAAAAGCTTATTTTTTCCTTTTTAGGGCTGCAATGGAAGACGTTGGCTTCTTGTATTTCGCTTTGTTGCCTCAGTAGGATCGAATCTTCTTATATTCCCTGTATTTGACTTCCTCTGATTAATATGAGCAGCCGTGTGCGAAGGTCTTGTGTTCCTAAACAACTCAGTGAAAAAAAAAGGTCGAGTAATGCTTGAGATTTCTGCAGGGTGAGTCATCAACTTCCACTTTGGATATGTCTATAGTTTTATCTCGGTTAAAAGCGGCAGTTGCAGTTGCAGTCTGTACCTAATAGTATTTCCTTAGAGACGTCACATTTTTTTTAACAGAAATATAAGAAGGCGAGTGCACAACAGGCTAACAATCCAAACCAAAATCAGACCATACACTGTACAAAGCAAAGGCACTCGTCATAAACGATATGATCCAACCCACCACATAGGATAGGATGGCCCAATCCAAACAGTGTCCACCTCTTGAATGAAAGGTTTGAACTGGCCCAATCCACATTCGGAGCTCCCATTTCGACTGCCCCATATTTTTTTAGGGAAATCAAGAGCTTCTCATTCATCCATAGCCAGATTATAATCACTCGCTGCTACCCACAGCAGCCACTCAGGCCCCCTCCAACGGCTTGTCTCAAAGCCCGCTCTTGATTTTTTTAGTTGATGAACAGTAGCCACAAAGTATGCACTAAGGCCTCCTCCAATGACAAGAGTCAACACCTAGCTCTAAGCACTCTAAAAAACAGCTACTCCAATGATGTAGTTCTTAGCACATAGCTCATAACATGAATGACTCCACACGTCATCCTCACACAACCTCGAAATACGTGTATGAGACTATCTATTGATCAAGAGCTAGCTCTTCACTTTTGCTACTATTCATAGATTAAAAAATTCTATGAGTTAGCTATGAGCCAACCATTGGAGAAGGCCTAACGCGCTGCGGCGCGCTCAGCTCTAGCGCTTCTCAATGAATTTTCTCTCACTACTCCTCTACTGTGATTCCGGTCGAAAACAAAACAATTCAATCGGTCGAAAACGATAATTGTAATTGGGAATATCAATGAAACATCCCATAGAATACATTTGTATAATTTGATATCTCATTTAGTTTAGTGGGATAAGTTGGCTAGGGAATAATTACATTCTTAGATGGTATAAATATCTGGCAAAGGAAAGAAAATAACTGAGAAAACAAAGAAAATGCAGTCTGTGCACGCTCTCTGTGCAATCCCTTTCATGCTCGCGTGATGGGCTTTGGCTCCTACGAGGCTACTGCGGCCCAATAATCATAGCCGAGCACGTGCAACACTCCTTCTCAAAAAATAAAATAAAATAAAAACAGAGCACGTGCAACAGGAGGCAACTCCGCAACTGCACCCTACAACTGATCCCGTCACACTCCCACCTCGCCCAAGCAATGAAGGCTGTGTTTGTGTTTTCCACCAAAAACTCAAAAATTCTCTCTCTAAACTTCACTATCCACCTATCACATCAAATCTCTCTCTTCATACATGGAACACTAAACGTGGGTAAATAAAAAAACTAAGTGCATAGTTTTGATGTACACGACGAGATGAATCTTTTGAGCCTAGTTAGGTCATGATAGGGCAATATTTACCACAAACAAACGAAAATTGCTACAGCGCGCTATAGTTTTCGATGTGACATTTTTACCAAACTTTCTCTTTCACTTTTTGAAACTAAACACACCCGAAGTTGCGTGATACTGGTACCAGTGTCCTATAGGCTATAGTATAATGCAAGCGGCAAGCCAGAGACTGATTCGCTTCAAGCTCGTCGCCCGGCTGTACTCCGAGTCTTCGACGAAAACGGGAATCTGGACAGGCAAAATGGGAATTTCCAGAATAAAAACGGAAATTTATAATTCGTTCAGGAGAATAGTTCTCCAGATTTTGCTCCTATTTTCGGATTATATACCGAAAATATGGGAATCGGTCGGACAAAAAGGCTAACGCCGTATGGAATGGGAATTTTCCATCCTATTTTTATACCAATACCACTGGAATGCCTTGCCATCCTCTCTTTTCCCCAAGCGAGATTTAGTTCTATAGCAATGAAAGATCATGATTTCCAGAAAATACCACTAAAAAACCTCATCTATATAAAATATCGCCAACTTTCAAAAAATACCACTAAAAGAACTTATTTATATAAAATATCATTAAAAGATACAAACGTTAAATGAAAATACTTAGTTTTGTTCACGGAAATCTTATTTTCACCTCCAGGAGCAACTTGAAATGACAGTTTTACCCTTGGTCTCTTATCCACTGGAGGGCTTCACCCGCCTTCCCCTTGGTCGTCAACCCACCATGACGCGCGCCGCCTCTACCTCTTGACGCGTGACAAGGTCGACGCCGCTCCTCCCTGTGACGCCACCGACATGTCCAATGAACTCCCTGTCCCTATGTGAATTTCTTGCGACAAGTAAGTTGCGGGTCCAAATAGGGATGACTAGGGGCGGGAGCATGGTAGAGGCCAGAGGAGCAGGGCCGGAATGGCCTTGGCTCGGGCAAGGTTTGCTTGGCGCCAGTGGCGGAGCCAGCAGGGGGGCTAGGGGGGCTCTAGCCCCCCCCTACTGGTTGCCAGCCCATAGAGCTCCCCTCCCATGTGAGAAGAAGAGGAAGACGAACATAGAGAGAGGAAGAAGAGGAGAAGATGAGAAAGGAAGAAGAAAGGGTGGATGAGCCCCCCCTACTGATACAGGCTGCCTCCGCAACTGCTTGGCGCGCTGCACTGGTGATTCTGATGCTCGGTTCTTTAACTGCTCTTTTTTTTTGAGAAATACAGTACAATCTTCAAACGCGTACAAACACGCACGTACGCTCATCCCTATTAATACACGCCTACATTAAGACCATCGATCATGTGTTTGGATCGATCGCTGAAAAATAATCATATGTTTGGATGAATTTAGTGCTAACTAGAACTCAAGACACATTTATTTCAAAAAAAGAACTCAAGACACATCAATTCTTTTCCTTCTGTTTTTGGTTCGGTAATTCCATTCAAGCTCCACCATCAACTGGCCAATCATCCTGAACTAATCGGTTGAATTTCCTATTGGTTTCCCACGAAGCCATGAACCTCGCCTACCCTATTTTCTCTCTCCTTTGGCCTTCAGCACCATAGCCCCACATAGCTGAATCAATGCTGCTGCGCTTCATTGCTTGTCTGGTTGGTAATTGGAGGGTATTTTTGTCCAAGTTAATATAGCTAACGTCAAAATTTAATAGAACGGTACTTTTAGTTGAAGTTTGAATCTTTCGGTGATATTTTACGAAGACAAGTTCTTTTAGTGGTATTTTTCATAAGTAATGAACTCTCAGTGCTATATAGAATTAATTTGTCCTTGCCCCAAACCATTCCCTGAACTACGGCGGCGATAGCAGCGATACTACACAGCTTAAGGCGAGGAGAAAAGGAGCTCTCGCCGGGCGAGCTGCCGACCAGGAGGAACGCATGGGCGCGGAGTGGCGCCGGCGCAGTGAAGTTTGGCACTTCCCTGATGGGCGACGAACTGAAACGGTTTGTCAAAGAAACCGAGCGGAGCAGGTCGACTTCAACACAAATTTTCTCGAGATTTCAAATGTAAACGCTCAATACTTTTGATCTACAACTTGTATGATGATTAAGTGCAAGGAAAAAGAGATCGGACACGTTAAAGTCTTAGGAAAAAACACGAAAAAAATCGTGTTCCAGTTTAAGACTAAAAGTATTTGATTTGGCTAATTTGAGCTCGAATTTAAAATAGGTAGAGTTTGAAACACACATCAAGGCTTGCATGGCTGTCTAGATGACATATAGGGCTTCAAGACAGTGTAATATGTTCATCTGTTGGTTGAGTGGATTTCAAATAAGTTTTGGTCAAAGTTCATGAAAAAGCACGAGTTAGCTCACGAACTGCTTCAAGTTTCACTGTTTCAGTTCAATACCAACCCGGAAGTCGATGGCTTTGAGTCGTTTTTTTTTCGCCACGAATCTGTGTTGAGGCTCGGCTCGAAATTCAACAAGAAGTTATAGGTGGTACATAGCGCTACAAGTTTTATGAAAAGAGCAGATGGTTTAACTCAGCAGATTGTGGGATCATAAGGCCTAAAGATTGGCAAAAACATTGCACTACTGAACCCTTAGTACTCAGTTCAAATGGGCAATAAAAGTCTACACGTTTGATTCAAATTTAAACGCGATTTCATATACAAACTCATTCAAAATTTGAACTAGGGATTCTAGCTGATACATAGGACTGTAAGCTTTCCAAAGGAGCCATATGGTTTAGAGCAGTAGGTTGAGAGAATGAGAGATCAAGAAGCGCAAATATTTGCCAAAAACTCAAGTTACTGAATCCCAGATTCAGAGTTTGAGTTAAGTGCAAACTGTGGTTTGGCCGGATTTTGACCAGTTTTTGAATGGGTTAAACTTCAAATCACACAACAAGGTATATACTGAATGAAAGTAGATAGTATGGAATCTCCACTTTGATCATAACATATTTTTTTACCAATACTACTGGAATGCCTTGCCATCC
>OAMR01000603.1:372214-389119 GCA_900205405.1 Echinochloa crus-galli | reverse complement strand
CCAGGAGGAACGCATGGGCGCGGAGTGGCGCCGGCGCAGTGAAGTTTGGCACTTCCCTGATGGGCGACGAACTGAAACGGTTTGTCAAAGAAACCGAGCGGAGCAGGTCGACTTCAACACAAATTTTCTCGAGATTTCAAATGTAAACGCTCAATACTTTTGATCTACAACTTGTATGATGATTAAGTGCAAGGAAAAAGAGATCGGACACGTTAAAGTCTTAGGAAAAAACACGAAAAAAATCGTGTTCCAGTTTAAGACTAAAAGTATTTGATTTGGCTAATTTGAGCTCGAATTTAAAATAGGTAGAGTTTGAAACACACATCAAGGCTTGCATGGCTGTCTAGATGACATATAGGGCTTCAAGACAGTGTAATATGTTCATCTGTTGGTTGAGTGGATTTCAAATAAGTTTTGGTCAAAGTTCATTAAAAAGCACGAGTTAGCTCACGAACTGCTTCAAGTTTCAGTTCAATACCAACCCGGAACTCGATGGCTTTGAGTTGATTTTTTCGCCACGAATCTGTGTTGAGGCTCGGCTCGAAATTCAACAAGAAGTTATAGGTGGTACATAGCGCTACAAGTTTTATGAAAAGAGCAGATGGTTTAACTCAGCAGATTGTGGGATCATAAGGCCTAAAGATTGGCAAAAACATTGCACTACTGAACCCTTAGTACTCAGTTCAAATGGGCAATAAAAGTCTACACGTTTGATTCAAATTTAAACGCGATTTCATATACAAACTCATTCAAAATTTGAACTAGGGATTCTAGCTGATACATAGGACTGTAAGCTTTCCAAAGGAGCCATATGGTTTAGAGCAGTAGGTTGAGAGAATGAGAGATCAAGAAGCGCAAATATTTGCCAAAAACTCAAGTTACTGAATCCCAGATTCAGAGTTTGAGTTAAGTGCAAACTGTGGTTTGGCCGGATTTTGACCAGTTTTTGAATGGGTTAAACTTCAAATCACACAACAAGGTATATACTGAATGAAAGTAGATAGTATGGAATCTCCACTTTGATCATAACATATATGCATTGTTTAACTGGATTTAATTTGGCAAGCCTGCAAACATTGCAGCATCATTCAAGCATACAAACACTGAAAAATTAGAACATGATCCTATATGCAGCATTATTCAAACTTACAAACACTGAAATTTTAGATCATGACCCGGCCTGATATGAAGAAAACAGAAAAATATCAGTACACATATAAATATCAGCACCCGGTCAATCCACCACTTAGTGAAACAACTATATGTAAATAATTACCATACCTCGTAATTCCTGGCGATGCTCGTCAAGAACCATCAACCTGTTTGCCTGGCTTATCAGCAGCCAGCCAGCAGTATTTTTCTCTCAGCATAAACAAGCACTAGCTATCAGCCATCAGCCAGACAACAATATTTTTCTCTTAGCACAAATCAGCACCAGCACCAGTCACCAGCCAGACGAACAGGTCCACGTTTGCAGACTTTGGAATGCCTTTGATATGTAGACACTTACTTGCAAGTGCCTAGAATCATCACACACAAACCATTTCTCTTTGTCCTTCTTCTAATTAAAAGTGGTTGTCTACAGAACCTTCGCATTATTTTCGGTTTGTTCTTCATCTTCATGCAGTTGTGGGAGGCATTGAAGTTGTTCTTTTGCACCAAATTGGCATTTGAAGTCCCAACAACTCCCTTGCCGCGAGTATCTTTTACCCTTTCCTTCACTTCAACATCCAAAGGACCAATAAGATCAGCGGTTAAACTGTTGTCTCTTGTGTTTTACCCTCTGAAAAAATGGCAACCTAGCAATGTTGCTCCCAGCCACAAACTTATCGAGCAACTCACATAAGGCCTTAAAGTTCCTTTCCATTGATTGAATCTCTGGGTCTACTCCACTACAAAACGGTCATCGGCCAACGTATTGTCAGAGCTTCACCGGCGCACCGAGTTCGATCGCCGCTAAGGACCACTCCCCCGCGATCAAGATCATCCACCACAAAATAACGACCCGCCACACGACAATGATCGCAATCGTGATCGTCCTCCGCGCGGGCACGACCGGGATCATCAACGCAACAACGATCCACCATGTGGCGACAACCACAATGGCGACCGTCCTCCGCGCGGCCGCAATCGCGACCAAAACCGTTCTCATAACCGAGGCCGAACAGAACCAAGTGGTTCCCCAGACCACGGCTCAAGCAACCATGGTCACGACTACGATTCTGATTGTAGCGGCCGTCGGGGGAGTAACCACTCGCCTTCAGATAAATATGATGGGTTCCCAGCCTTCTCCAGCCATATCAAGAAGATCATGTTGCCCAACAAGTTCAAGGCAACCGGCATCGAGAAGTTCATGGGCAAACAAGACCCTGAACATGGGCGTCCTCTGTAGGAAAAGGCTGCCTTATACAGGATTTCCATTGAAGAGTTTGTTCTGATAAGAGTAAACCTTGGCCTACCAAGCTGTTCAGATCGTCGACGGAGGTGCCATGGAATTGACCCTTGTGTTTGGATCTACCAATGATGCCCTCTTTCTGACAGGCTTCTTCTCTGGCGGTTGGGCAGATCCAGCGTCATCGGTTTTCTTCACCGCTCCTTGCTTCTTGCCCATATTTTTGCTGCGAGTTACAACCTTGGATTTCTCTCGCATTCACTAAAGCAGAAAGTGGTGGCGCGGCGCACTAAGGCTGTGTAAGCTCGGGGGCTACAAGCTCGGGGGCTGCGTAATCTTGCAGGCTATTTCAAGCTCTCGTGGATAAAAATGATGGCGCAATCTGAAGATCTTCGACTAGTTTTAACCAAACTACTCGAAGGTCGGGGGCTACACCCAATGGGTGCACCTACTCGGTGCACGCCATTGAACTACTCGATCTTAATATTGAAGATTGCTTTTGAACCTCCGACTACTTAAAAAGTAGTCGAAGGCTCGGGGGCTACACCCATTGGATGCATCTAAAAGATGCACTCCAATAAAACTACCCGTCAAAGAAGATCTGAGCGTCTTTGACTTAGCTCCAACTGCTCGAAGATGTTAAAGCAAATTCAAGACTTGAAGCAAAGGCGCAAGATGCCCGGGGGCTTGTGGGACCAGAATCCCTAAGGGCCACTCATCTACCGAACTAAACTACTCGATAGGAAAATTTTGATCCGACTACTTTAAATCAGTCGGCTATGGTGCAAGACGGCTTAGTAGATTCAAAAGACTAGTCGTATATTGTTAGGAGACTCCCCAAAGTACCCTGTTGTAGTACTACATGTTGTATACGACTAGGATCATGAAACCGACTTGTAACTCTGCTCCCCGGATATATATGGCGAGCAGGGACCCGTCAAAACAGACAATACAACCTCACGTGCAATACAATGAAGCACATAGGACCTAGGGTATTACGCTACTCGTGGCCCGAACCTGTCTAAATCTTTATGTTGTTCGTGCACTCTCGTTCCTAGAACTCGGCGAGACCCACAAATCTACTCTCTGGGGTACCCCTAGGCAGACGTGCTCGACATAAATCGTCGACACTTATTTCATGACATACCAACTCACTTGCAGCATCAAAAACACCGAATTTGTCCTCAATCACATCCCACAACATCATGCTAGATGGTAGCGTGAGATAGTGATCCACCAAGTTTTCAGCAAGAACGCTAATCATGGTGCCTCGATGAAAGATCGCTCCAACTCTAGAGTGAATTGTTCGTGCTTCCCCTATGCAACGATGTGAATAATGTTCATAGCTATCGTCCAAAGAATCATCCTCTCGCATCAACATTTGTAATTAGCACCATCTAAGATATTTGGTTTGAGTGTAGTAGCAAAGCTGGTGGCCGAAAGCCCATAATTAATAACAACAGGTTTTTGGATTGTTAGAATTCTAGGCGTTTTAGGACATTTTAATTCAGAAACATATTATGTAAATTATGATATTATCTAGTGATCTTATGGTAGAGGAATATGTGTAGATGTTCATGTTTAAACCCTAGTTGACACGAAGAAAAACAAGAACCAGAGGGTTTAGGGTGTACCCAGAGGCAAGGCTGGTGTCGGGGGCATCGGATGACCTGTTTGGCGACCCAATTGACTTTCTGCTGTTCGACGGACTCGATCAGATTCGTTGTAGTGACAAGTTGACACACTGCAGGTCATCGAATGTCCTTTTGTTAGTAACAGGAAGTAGTCATACAGAGCACTATGCCAGGAACCGATATTGGCGACGCGTATTAAGAGTCAAAGGCGACGCGTTTTTTACGCGTCACTAAAGATGCGTCACTAATGTAAAGTCATAGGCGACGTGGTTTTTACGCGTCACTAATAACTGATACATTGGCGACGCGTGTCTACCTACCCGCGTCACCTAAGGTGGTCATTGGAGACACTGCCTAAGTTGAAACGCGTCTCCTATAAGGTCATCGGCGACGCTGGTTGTAGACCCGCGTCTCCTATAACTCATTATTGGCGACGCTGGTTGTAGACCCGCGTCTCCTATAACTCATTATTGGCGACGCTGGTTGTAGACCCGCGTCTCCTATAACTCATTATTGGCGACGCTGGTTGTAGACCCGCGTCTCCTATAACTCATTATTGGCGACGCTGGTTGTAGACCCGCGTCTCCTATAACTCATTATTGGCGACGCTGGTTGTAGACCCGCGTCTCCTATAACTCATTATTGGCGACGCTGGTTGTAGACCCGCGTCTCCTATAACTCATTATTGGCGACGCTGGTTGTAGACCCGCGTCTCCTATAACTCATTATTGGCGACGCAGGTTGTAGACCCGCGTCTCATATAGCTAGTCATAGGTGACAGATATCCGGTAAGCATAAATATAGCTAATGACCTACAACACATTCTCAATATTTTCCCTACTCCCCTGGTGAATTCATCTAAGCAGTGCACACAATCCTTTTCCCCTTTAGATTGCCCAGACATAGAACAACCACCTGGTATATCGGTAATGGTGGTAAACAACATACCATGTAGTGTGAAGCGCTCTTTCATGTACGCGTCGTAGACTTGCACACCTTCTGACCATAGTGTTTTCAAATCATCGACAAGAGGTCTTAGATACACATCGATGTCAATGCCTGGTTGATGCGGTCCTGAGATTAGAATTGACATCATCATGTATTTCCTTTTGTTGCAAAGACACGGTGGCAGGTTGTAGATCGTCAATAACACTGGCCAAACACTATGTGAACTGCTCATGTGACCAAATGGGTTCATCCCATCTGTGCTCATGCCAAACCGGATATTCCTCAGATCTTTAGAGAACCCCTCATACTTGAAGTCAATTGTGTGCCATTGGGTGGAATCTGCCGGGTGCCTTATGTAGTCATCTTTCTTTCGGCCCTCCTTATGCCAGCGCAATAGTTGTGCATCCGTCCTTGTAGCAAACAAACGCTTCAGGCGAGGAATTAATGGGAAATACCAAGCAACCTTTTGAGGACCTCCATGCCTCGTTTCCTCATCACTCCCATCATTTCTCCGTTTGTATCGAGGGGCTTCGCACTCAGGGCATTAAGTTAGATCTGCATTGTCGCCGCGGAACAGGATGCAGTCATTCTTACAAGCATGTATTTTTTCAACCTCAAGTCCCAAAGGGCAAATATTCTTCTTGGCCGCGTATGTATTCTTTGGTATCTCATTCCCCTCAGGCAGCATGTCCCTTAGCAGGTCCAAGAGAGCCTTGAAGCCCCTATCAGTCATATGATGAGTCGCCTTTAGCTGAAGAAGCTTAAGTGATGTGAACAGCTTCGTGTACTTATTGTTACAACCCGGATAGAGTGGGGTCCTCATATCTTTCACCATCCTCTTCAGTTTCTCAAACTCTGTGCTGGTATAGCCATCATACCCTATGGCATCACGCACCATCTCCTCCATTTGATCTGCTATCTGTGCATAATTTTCACCGATTTCGACTATGTCCTCCTCACTAAGGTCGTCATTCCCGGCAAACTCATTGTCACATAGTGGTTCACCATCTTGACAAGCAGCATGACTGCCAGTGAGGCCTTCCTCGCCATCCTGATCGGCGGTTTGTTCAATTGCGCATGTTCCTTCAGCCTCAAAATTGGCCTGCAGGTCTCGAGCATTAACACCTTCTTCGCCATGATTGTTCCAGCATTTGTAATCATCCATAAAACCCCGAACATCAGATGGGCATGGACATGCCATGCACTTGAGAACTTTATGACATTCTGGCAATAACCACATGGACAACACATAGCAGACTTGCACTGATTCAACTTATCCGCCTCCGCTGCGACCATAAATGACTTGAGACCAGCTAAGTACTCATCGCAATCCCGGTTCTTGAGATACATCCAGCTCCGATCCGCCATCTACATAATCAACCAAGGGGAAAAAATTAAAAAACAAAGCTTCCTCCGGTTCTTGAGCAGAAGAAGAAAGGGAATGGGAGGTGTTCCTCGTGCTCACTGCACCTCTGGTACGAGGGGATGCTGACGCCGCACTTGGAGGGGATGCTGGCGGCGTTGAGGCTCCTGACGCCGCAACAGCAGCCGGCCGAGGGGGCACCTGGCGGAGCTCACCTGCGCATGTGATGGCATAGTGTGATTGAAATGGCATACTGCGAATACTCTGGTGATCACCTCTGCTGCGGCGACGACGTACGGGAGGGGAGAGGGGGCGCGCTGCGGCGAAAGACAACAACCAGACAAGCCAGATCGAGGAGGAAGCATATAAGAGACACATGACATTGAAGATGCGGCTTACCGAAATGCGTCACCTATATATTATCCGATTATAGGCGACGCTTTTCTACATAACACGTCACCAATATGTCCTGTTATAGGTGACGCGTCGCCTATATATGAGACAGTCATAGGCGACGCGTGTTTCCAAGAAGTGTCGCCTATTAAGATACACTAGTTGCAATGCCCGCGCGGCACGCGCGTGCTAAACTTTCTTCTACGTATGTGTCTTAATTCTAAAGCACGTACGTTTATTGATGACATGTAAGTACTAAAATAGTGTCACTTTATTGGGCCATGGCAAACCGTACGAAGTGCTTTTAAAAATACTTTATATTCGCTCTTTCATGTATATAGAGAGATAGTTGGCATTTATTTATATGGAGAAAGCTCTCCAATTTATTGTCTATTAGCGATACGGGGTAATTGTGTATAGACGTGGGTACAAATGTGGGTATATTTAGGTGGGCCCTTTTTTAGGTGAAAAAAGTTTTGGGTTTAGAGGGGGAAAACACTTGGGTTCCCCCCTTTAATTGGTTTTAGTCAAATTCGTCGTCCTAATTTATTGACAGGTGGGTCCTCTGTGAGGGGGGGTATAGGTGGGGGGTGGGCCTTTTGTTGGTGAGAAAAGTTTCAATTCTAATTCTCTTTATAGTATAGATAGGAGACTCCACAGACTAATTGGTGACGCGTCTACTTAACCCGCGTCGCCAATGACTCATTGGTGACGCTTCTAAATTCCGCGTCGCCTATTAGTGTGTCTCCTTTGTCGAGTTTTGACATACTGGAGGGCGCCTTCTGGCCGCTGCAGAAAGTAGTTGTTCATGGGGAGCAGTCGCGCACAAGGGCGCTCCTAGATAATTGGAATCTAATTCTAATCACACTACTAGAATGATCAACATATGCACCGGTTGGGAACCGGCTTTAGCACCGGGTATCCCAACCGGTGCAGATCTTCCGAGGCTAAAGGGATACCCCTTTAGCACCGGTTATTTCACCCGGTGCTAAAGGAATCTTTTAGCACCGGTTCCAACCATCACCCGGTGCTAAATATTTTTCCGCCAAAAAAAATACTCCTCATATCTTTCCTCTCTCTCTTCTTCCCACGGTTGTTCTTCAAGAAGAAGAACGAATCGAAGAACAGATCTATTACCAAATCAAGGTCCAATAACTTTATTACCACATCAAGATTCCATAACTTGTTACAACATCAATATCCAAGATAGAAAAAATTACAGTCAAGATTCAACAACCAAACTGCAAAGATTACATCCAAGATTCGCAACCAAACCAAAAATCACATCCAAATATTCAACAACCGGCACAGCATCCCGCCCGCCGCACCGCCGCGCGCTGCCGCCGCGCTGCCCGCGGCATAGCTCGCCCGCGCGAGCCCACCGCGCCGCGCCCCCGAGGCCGGGCCCGCCTGCGCGCGCCGCCGCCCGCCTGCGCGAGCCCGCCTCCGCGCGCCCGCCGCGCTGCACGCCGGCGCCCGCCTGCGCGCACCCGCCGCGCCCCGGGGCCGGGCCCGCCTGCGCGCGCCGCCGCGCCACACGCCGGCGCTCGCGCGCTGCCCGCCGCGCCGCCCGCGGTCGGGGCCCGCCCACGCGCGCTCGCCCGCGCCCGCTGGCGCCCCGCTGCGCTGCCTGTGGAGGAGATCAGGAAGAGAGAGTGAGAGAGGAAGAGAAGAAAGAAAGAAAGAAAGAAGAGATAAGGTTGAAGGGGATGGGAGAGGAGAGAGGGGATAAAAAAGGAGAAGAATTGCTGCCGTGGTGTTGCCCTTTAGCACCGGTGCCGGTCTACAACCGGTGCTAAATACGTTAGCACCGGTTGGTAGCTGGACCCGGTGCTAATGGGGTGCTTTTAGCACCGGGTCTTGCCACGACCCGGTGCTAATGTGTTCCTTCCTGCCATTTCTACGCGCCGTCCCGCTTGTAACCCTATGACCCGGTGCTAATGCACATTTAGCACCGGGTCCAAAATATGCCGAGGCATATGAGGGGTGCGGATGTGAAGTATTCTGGTAGTGTCAGTTGAAAATAGTTAATTCTAGCTAAACTTATCTAAAGACTGAAATACCCTTCCACCATTATCCATTGATCGGATCAGAATGTAATAAATAAATGGTAGCATGGTCCAATGTTTTCAATCACCATCAATTAGCTATGAAGAATCCAAACAACCCATAAACTTTAGCTTTTTAACTAGCTAATACAAAATTTATGAATTAGTTAGCTAATTTTTACTTTAGAGAGAATTACGTTGCAAGTCCTTGAACTTGGACCATTGTAGCATTTTGACCGTCTAACTTGCACTTTTCCTTTGCATGCAAGTCCTGTTTGCAATAGGTGCCCCCATTTGGCCGCTTGCTGATGGCAGGAGCAGCAGCTGGCTGTTGCATAATCCAGCTCGTCCACGTTTCTTTGATACAATACGACTAAAATAGGTAAATTGGTCCCTCAACTCTTGCCCGGGGGTCAACTTTGTTTCTCAACTCTTTTTTTATCAAAGCTCATTTCTTCATTTAAATCACCCTTGGTTCAGGGATATGCCCGAATAATAGGTCGATCCGGGTCCCGACGGTGACAAAAACGAGCTAGCTCATGAGTAAAACTATTAAATGAACGTGGAATAAAACGAACATTCGCGGAGCGGAACATTGTGGACATTATGAATTTAGCTTCTCAGAAAAGCACCCCCCTTGAGCTCGATCATATGCGCTCGATTGCAAAGCTTTCACAAGAATTTGGGAATCAGTCTCCAACTCGATTCTTTGCATGCCATGACCCACCACTGCATTCAGCACTGCTATGCAGGCATGGGTTTCAACACACAGAGCATCTCGCACAGCACCCAACATTCCTGACCCAGCTAATGCCGCTTGGCCATTGTGGTCCCGAATAACAAAACCCCAAGCACCAGTCTTTTCCTTTTCCAAAAAAGCACCATCCACGTTAATTTTCCATATGTCCATTGGTGGTGGAGACCACTTCTGTTGGCATTCACCTCAGACAGGTACCATTTTATCACTAGTCCTCAAGCTGTCCATGATCACCGAGCATGCTTGGTAGGTAATATCTTCGACATATCACAATTGTTCCCCAGCATTCACTTTGTTTCATGCATCCCACCAGGACCAGATCAAGCAATCTGATAATCAATAGCTTCTCCTCATTCTCCATTGACAATATGTGCTCGATAACATGCTTAGTTGAATCGCATCCCTGTAAATGTAGCCTTGCCATCTCCAAATTCATAGCCCTCCAGCATCTCTTCACATGCTTGCATTTCAGGAAACAATGGCCCCCATCCTCATTCAGCCTCCAGCATATAGGACACCATGTATCTGCCTCCAGCCCACGTCTACTAATATTCATTCTTAATGGGAGACTATTGAGCGCGAATCTCCACAAGAAATGCTTAACCTTAGGTGGGCATTGGATCCTCCATATATCCTTCCATTTGAATCTTGATTGCGACCCGGCACTACTCTCTCCTTCATGGCAGCGAGCAACCCTCTCTCTACTATCTTGTAACACATGGTAAGCTGATTTAACCGAGAACATCTGAAAGGACCTTGATGTAACCTAGAGGGGGGGGGGGTGAATAGGTGAATTTGCAATTTTACAAACTTTTTCACATAATCAGTACCGAAACCGGTCAGACCGGTTTCCCAGACCGGTTTGGGGCAGAAACCTGCAATAATGCAATTGACCCCCTCTACGAATTCTAGCACAAACCAAACTTGTTTTGTAGCTCCTGTAGATGATTTCTAGCAGGTTCACAAGGTCCCTGCACACAAGTAGAGTACAACCAAGTAGATCGAAGCGGAACCAAATATAAATGCTAGAATTGAACTTGTGAGGCAAACCAATAGAGACACGATGATTTGTTTCCCGAAGTTCGGATTCACCAATGCCACAAAGGCCATCACAAAGACAAGGTGAATCCTACTCTCCATCTGTCTCTTATACACATCTAGATGTGTATAAGAGACAGAACTAATGTTGCATCCCTCTTGATCTGTCTCTTATACACATCTAGATGTGTATAAGAGACAGAACTAATGTTGCATCCCTCTTGATCTGTCTCTTATACACATCTAGATGTGTATAAGAGACAGAACTAATGTTGCATCCCTCTTGATCTGTCTCTTATACACATCTAGATGTGTATAAGAGACAGAACTAATGTTGCATCCCTCTTGATCTGTCTCTTATACACATCTAGATGTGTATAAGAGACAGAACTAATGTTGCATCCCTCTTGATCTGTCTCTTATACACATCTAGATGTGTATAAGAGACAGAACTAATGTTGCATCCCTCTTCATAGTACGGCATTCCTATACTCAAGAAAATAAATAGCAAATAAATCTTCCTCTTGAGCTCCAATGACTTGATTGTTGCCATACTCGATCATTCTCACTTTAAGGGCTTCAACATTCTTTTCTTGCTTGAGCAAATCCAACTTGAGCTTGGCTTAGAATTTCCAAGTGTATGGACCAATTCATAAGCCATTCCAAAATATATGATCCAAAAGAATTAGATGCATTGCATAGCTTCACTCGTAAGGCTTGATTAGTGCATAGAGACTAAACTATGATGCTAGTCTTCACCCTAGCAAAGTCCCTCGGCTACAGGACCAACTTGCCCTTCTCTTTGCTTGGTACCTGGACACTGCCATCTAGTTCAACTCTTTTCACCGTATCTAGCAATATTGAGATCCACTTTGTATTGCATCATCATGAATACCATATTGAAATCCATGTCTTCAATTAGCTTGAAATATCTTCAATATCTTCAACATTGTCTTGTATGTTATCTTTGGTGATTAACTTGTCCATAAGCTTTTATGCGCATGAGACCACATGTTTACCATAGCAATCATATCTCAATTTGATTCTAATCATAGCCATGGATCAAGCCCAAAGAGATCCCAATTTCTTAACTAATTTATCCCAAAAACCTTTGATAAGTATCTTATTAATGAGACCAACCAATATGCATAAAACCATGTCTCATTTATCATTTCCAAACACTTGTCATTGTATCACTTTGTTGCATGGGATTACCATCACTTGTTTGCTTTTATGTCATTTGTACCAACAATGAGCTCTCATTCTTCAACAAGTATGTTTCATGAATATCCATACGAATAAAACCCTGCTCATATACTTAAACAAACAAGTTAAATCACAAATCATGTTGTCATCCAAAATCACCAAAACAATTAAGTGCCTAGATGCACTTTCAACATCCCCTTCGTGTCACAATGCCAAGCCAAACATCCTCCATGCCATTTTTAATGGGTATAGTCAGAATACACCGTATGTCTTTCTCCCAAAAAATCTCACATATTAACTCGCGGTCCCAATATCTGCTAACTGGATCAATCAGTTCTGAAACTTTGATTAGGATAATGTGACCCCTTGGAGTGATTGGTCTTCTGGTCACCCCATCAGGTATCCAGGGATCCAACCAAATGTTGATCTGAGTCGCCCACCCACCATATCAGTCCATCATTTAGAGCTTTTAAGCCCCGGACAATGCTACACCATGCATAGGAGATACATGGCTTCTCTGTCACCTTCACGAGACCACCATCTGGTAGTACATGGCTTTTAACACATGAGCACAAAGGGAATCTGGGTTTGCTTGTAATCGCCATCCCTGTCTTGCAAGCATTGCAAGATTGAACAAATGCAAATCCCTAAAACCCAGTCCACCTTTCTCCTTTCTACTGCTCAATGTCTCTCGGGACAGCCAATGCATCTTATTATCATTTTCCTGATGCGGCCACCAAAAGCGGCAGATCATTTTGCTTATAGTATCGCATAGAGACTTCGTAAGATCAAAACATGGCATAGCATAACTAGGAATAGCTCGCGCCACTGCTTTTATTCTTTCCTGCTTTGGACAATAACTTCTCCTTCCATCCTTGGATCCGTTTCCATACTCTATCTTTGAGATATCAGATATGCAAAGGTTTGTGCCTTGGACTTGCCTATGTATACAAGAAGCCCGAGAATCCGGGATACTTCTCATTCCGAGCTTCAGTGTTTACCTCCAACTCTGCCATAAGCCTTAGTTTATCTTCAGTCTTTGTTGATAGTTTGCCCCCGAGCAATCTTCATACAATGAAACAATGAAAGTATGTTTTGCAGCTCGAACTTTATGTTCCCGATTCAATTTTATTCCTCATCTGAGCTGGACTGTCAAATAAACATGATACATCATCAAAGTGCATGGCCTACTATAACAAATGTCGTAAATATCCATGATTCGTTTGACTTCTTCCCATCCCCGCCTCACTGTATGTGGTTGTTTCTTTTCTGAAACCGCCGCCGCCGCCTCCTGCATCTATTCTACAGCAGCTGCACGCCAAACTCTGGTTCTGACCATGGTGGCACGAAATTCTGGTCCTAATCACCATGCCTTCTTTGTGTTCGTCGAGCAAACGCTCGGGCTGCAAAATCAAACACGTTTTAAAGACCAAGGATGATAGGACTACAGGAGATTCGACATGCATGGATGCCCAGTTGCCCACTCAAGATCATGTTGGAGAACACGTGCTAGCCTATACGTGACTGATCAAATATACAAAACTCTCTCGCTGCTATGGGGTCGTAATCCGACCGTCGATTTTGTCTACCCGATTCTAGTTCCCTTGTACATGAATGTCCTATGTCGTCCTATTATGTGATGAACATCCATCATCCGATGGAAAGTAATTTTGTGAACAAGATCCCAAATTTCACCCATAAATTTCACTATGTAAAAAAAGATTCCCATCACATCAAAATATCGGCACAACTATGGAGTACTAAATGTTGTAAAATCAAAAACTAACTGCACAGTTTTATTGTACTCTGCGAGACGAACATTTTTAGCCTAATTAATCAATTTTTAGATAATTTTTCATAAATACAAACGAAATGCTACAGTAACGCTATAGTGCAAAAGTTCAAACTTTGCACCTTAAATTGGGGAACTAAACAAAGCCATTCTAGGTCAAACCGTTCATCAAAATACTAGCACCTCCCAAACCCACCCGTCAGGCATAATTGTCCAACTTCAAGCAGATGAGCATTACTCCCTCTGTCCCACAATATAAACATTCATTGACTTTTTTCGTTTATATTTAACCGTTCATCTTATTTAAAAAATTATGAAAATATTATTTATTTTATTATGACATGTTTTTTGATCGTATATATTTTAATTATATCATGATGATTTTTATATTTTCATAAATTTTTTATATAAGATTAAATGTTAAACATGATACACAGAAATCGAGATATCACGGCTGTACCATCTGGAACAGACGAGACAGGCTGCAAATCTTCTGTACTCCCTCTGTTCCAAAATATAAGGACCTGGAGCGTTCAAACTCAAGAAATAACAGGGAGAAGAAATGATCTCTATACTCCTCGTTTTACACTATCCACCAACTCTCCGCCTACCCACCAACCCTATTTAGTTTTGTTCTATCTATTTAAGACTTTATATTTTGATACAAAATTTAAACCATCCTGAACGGAGGGAGTATTTCTGCTGCATCAGTGGTGCAGCCGGCACGTCAACTCGGTCAGGCACACGTCAATTCATTTACCGGAGTCTGAGCTGCGGCAGACCTTCAATTCGTCTGCTGCAGGAGGATGCACTCACAGATGTCGGGAATTGACGATCCGAGCTGCAAATATTGGCCGTGTTTATTTGGGATGGAAAATTTTTTCCATCCCTTTGACTAATAATAATTAAGGGTTAAATAAAGTCAGTTTACAAAACTAACTTCACAACATTGAACTACCTATCTAATGAGGCCTTTGATCGCATGATTAGAGGATGGTTACTGTAGCATTACTGTGACAAAATATGGCTTAATTAGGCTCATTAGATTCATCGCGCAAAGTTACACTCATCCCTAAATGAGTTTTACAAATAGACTTCATTTAATACTTCGTACATTCAAGATTCCTTTTGGAAAAAATGTTCCCTTCGTCCGTGAAACACGGCCTTGATCTAGGGACGGGCATGGGGCCCCGGAAGAAACTCCTTCGCACTAGGGTGCGCGTGTAGACAATGTTCTTGTTTAGTTTTCAAATTTGAGAGCCAAACTTTAGTCTTTTATCACGCACTGTAGCATTTCGTTTGTATGTGTGAAAAATTATTGAAAAATTAATTAATTAGGCTCAAAATGTTCGTCTACGTAGAGTACAACAAAACTGTGTAATTAGTTATTTATTTTATCTATATTTAGTATTCCATGCATGTACCGATATTTTGATGTGATGAGATCTTCTTTTGCATAGTAAACTTTGAAGGTGGATTTTGGGATCTAAACAAGGGCAAGGTGTTGTGCATGTGAAACAATTTTCTCGATTTTTTTATCTCTCCTCATCAATACTTTTGTCATGTCGATATTTTGCTTATGTGGCAGTATATTTAATGTTACATAAACTAGCTGATTTGGAGGGATATGACTGCTCTAAGTAATTTCTCATCAAATCATATCACGTCCTAGTGGGTACGTAGCGTAGGCAGCGGCAGCAGCAGCTAGCGGCCGGGCGTCGCACGGAGCACGACGAGCAGCTGCTCGCCTGCTCCGGGCTTTGCAGCTTTGCCGGCTTGGCACGAGCACGACCTCTGTAAACGCCAGGACAGGAGAGTTTAGGCCTTTTTGTTTAGATTCCAAAAGAGCACTCCTAAATTTACTATGTAAAAAGAAGATTCCCCATCACATTAAAATGTAATAACATGCATGGAGTATTAAAAGTAGATGAAATCAAAAACTAATTGCATGGATTTGTTGTACTCTGTGAGACGAATATTTTGAGCCTAATTAATTAATTTTTGAACAATTTTTCACACATACAAACGAAATGCTACAGTGACGTAATGATTACGAAGTGACATCTTACTCCCAAATTCAACATCTAAACAAGCCCTTACTCAGGGCAGCGGCGGACGAGGGTTGAGGAGATACGCTTGTCAGGCGACGTGCCCTCGCTAGGCCTGCTAATGGGTCACAACCCGCTCCCAACCCACCACACCCTATTTCTAGCTAGTAGTATTAGTATTATGTGTCAACCCAATCCAACCCGAAAATCTAGCTAGCAAACCCGCTCCGCCCCCGCCCCATTAGATGCATTTGCACCCTAATTGTAGGTGTCGGAAATGGTCGGCACTTCCTAGACCGCGCAGAAATGCGTTGTGTCTCGTCCCTTGACGGTTGATGCGGAAGCTAACACAAGGACACGGGTTTATCCTGGTTCCGGCCGCGGGGCCGTACGTCCAGCAGGGGCGTGCTCGCGCACTCGTATTAGCTTTGCACCGGGGTGCTTGTAGAGAGGGGGCTACAAGTGGATGCGGGAGAGGAGAGGCAGTCTCCAAGTCCCTGTCGTCGGTGGAGATGATTGAGGCGAATGCCAATATCGGATGTGTGTGTGGAGTGAAGGACCAGTAACCAAGGGTAAACCTAGTCAAAACGGCATTGCTTGACAGACAAGGAGCTCCCAACCCTTGCCAACCCCCAGACGACAAAACGTACGCCGTAGCGACGGTAGGTTGTACACCTACATCACCTGCTCTCGCCCCAATGGAGGGGGTCCCCCACGGCAAACACAGGAGGTTGCCGGGCCACCCAGGCGGAGGCCGCCCCGTACAAGTACGGCTTGTCCCTGGTGAGCAGGCCATATTTCCCTGGTCATCATGACTGGTCTAGCGTTGAGCTACGACTTACATGGCACTAGCCTCTCCACCCTCAATCCCTTGGGAGGGCACGAAACCCCCTCGGGCAAAGAATCGACATCACCTCGACCACCTCGAAGCAGTCCAAGACAACCCCTCGAAGCCTCGACAGGAAGGAAGCGAGAAAGCCCCGTACCAGGTGAACAGGACCTGAAGACATCCCCAACCCAGGGAGGAACGCGACCGGAGCCAGCGTGTCCCCTCTGCAGGATACGCCATACGAATCACATTGTAGCCCGCACTGTACCCACGACTGTAATCCGTCTCCCCCTTGAACTATAAAAGGAAGAGACGGAGCCCTGTAGAAGGACCCGGAACAGTTCACACGCCTTGGCTCACGCTGAGACACGAACACACACACCTGATATTGTCAACAAGCTCAGTCATTCTCACCACCCCCTCAGGGACTTGGAGAACGCCTCTCCTCTCCCGCATC
>OAMR01000603.1:360490-372059 GCA_900205405.1 Echinochloa crus-galli | reverse complement strand
CAAGCACCCCGGTGCAAAGCTAATACGAGTGCGCGAGCACGCCCCTGCTGGACGTACGGCCCCGCGGCCGGAACCAGGATAAACCCGTGTCCTTGTGTTAGCTTCCGCATCAACCGTCAAGGGACGAGACACAACGCATTTCTGCGCGGTCTAGGAAGTGCCGACCATTTCCGACACCTACAATTAGGGTGCAAATGCATCTAATGGGGCGGGGCGGAGCGGGTTTGCTAGCTAGATTTTCGGGTTGGATTGGGTTGACACATAATACTAATACTACTAGCTAGAAATAGGGTGTGGTGGGTTGGGAGCGGGTTGTGACCCATTAGCAGGCCTAGCGAGGGCACGTCGCCTGACAAGCGTATCTCCTCAACCCTACCGCGCAGAAATGCGTTGTGTCTCGTCCCTTGATGGTCGATGCAGAGGCTAACACAAGGAGACGGGTTTATCCTGGTTCCGGCCACGGGGCCGTACGTCCAGCAGGGGTGTGCTCGCGCACTCGTATTAGCTTTGCACCGGGGTGCTTGTAGAGGGGAGCCTACAAGTAGATGCGGGAGAGGAGAGGCGTTCTCCAAGTCCCTGAGGGGGTGGTGAGAATGACTGAGCTTGTTGACAATATCAGGTGTGTGTGTTCGTGTCTCAGCGTGAGCCAAGGCGTGTGAACTGTTCCGGGATCCTTTCTACAGGGCTCCGTCTCTTCCTTTTATAGTTCAAGGGGGAGACGGATTACAGTCGTGGGTACAGTGCGGGCTACAATGTGATTCGTATGGCGTATCCTGCAGAGGGGACACGCTGGCTCCGGTCGCGTTCCTCCCTGGGTTGGGGATGTCTTCAGGTCCTGTTCACCTGGTACGGGGCTTTCTCGCTTCCTTCCTGTCGAGGCTTCGAGGGGTTGTCTTGGACTGCTTCGAGGTGGTCGAGGTGATGTCGATTCTTTGCCCGAGGGGGTTTCGTGCCCTCCCAAGGGATTGAGGGTGGAGAGGCTAGTGCCATGTAAGTCGTAGCTCAACGCTAGACCAGTCATGATGACCAGGGAAATATGGCCTGCTCACCAGGGACAAGCCGTACTTGTACGGGGCGGCCTCCGCCTGGGTGGCCCGGCAACCTCCTGTGTTTGCCGTGGGGGACCCCCTCCATTGGGGGCGAGAGCAGGTGATGTAGGTGTACAACCTACCGTCGCTACGGCGTACGTTTTGTCGTCTGGGGACGTGGTTGGCAAGGGTTGGGAGCTCCTTGTCTGTCAAGCAATGCCGTTTTGACTAGGGTTTACCCTTGGTTACTGGTCCTTCACTCCCATTTGGGGGTGGCTTGCTGTGTGGTAGATGGGGGGCCCTGTTGGCGGTCGTTACAGACCGATTTCCAACCTCCAACCAAATATAAAATGAACACAACAGAGACACACACCATAGCTATAGAGCTTATCACTGACTATTTCCACAAGTTTTGGTGAGTGTCTTCTATGCAGGTATAGAATGGAGAAATATGCGCTATTGGGGCCGAAACGAACCAAATCAGCCAAACGACCCCGTTCGGCCGGTTAACCCCCCTTAGCCGAACATGACATCGGGAGCCGTCTATGTCAGCAACAACCCAGCAGTGACATCACATGGCACATAGGCGACCGCCACGACATCCTGGACCTGTACAGCTCAAAGCCAAGCATTGGGAGCTGGCCAGGAGGGCCCACAGGGCAGAGGATACACGGGGGAGAGCCACCGGGCCACTGGGCTAGTTCGGCCGAACAGCCCAATTCGGCCGAACCGCCCCCACGAGCTGAACCGCCTCTACACCGCCTCAGGATCAAGGCGGTGCTACGTGGCAGTTCGGCCGAACTGCTCGGTTCGCCCGAACTGGCTTGTTTGGCCGAACGGGCCGGCACCGCCCCTGAGCAGCCTTGGCAGCTACTCCAGCTCCACCATCCTTGCTCCCCTATAAATTGAAGGCTCCAGCACCTGCACAAACACACAAGACAAGAGGAAAAGAAGAGTAGGCGTCGCTAGGTTCCGCCACTCATATCAGTAGAAATAGGGAGAGAGGAGAGGTGAGCGTCCCGGAGAGGAGCCGAAGTGTCGGCCCCTCTTCCCGCTGTACCTCTACGGATGCGACTTCACTTCGAGTAACATCCAGGTCTTGTCTGGTAACTCTTGTATCCCCATAATGCAAAGACCCATGGTAATCAAGGGAACAGGAATATCAAAGCTAGGTATATCCTTAGTGGTACATCAATTTAAATGCATGAATGTAAATAAAGTTTAGTATAATTGTATGCTAGCTGCTTAGCTTGAGTATTTATCTGTCTGCAGTAGATAAGTACTAGTCAACTAGTTTAGGCGTGGTGCCTGTACTTGAGACTAGCTTAGAATCCGCCCGTCGCAACGGAGGTGGTAGCCGTAAGGTGGTGACAGCCCTTACGGTCGTTGTAGTCCATCACGTTAGTTCCGGTGACATAGGACCCAAGGTTCAGGGTAGTCGGCACCCCTTCTCATCCCTTTCTGTGTGTCAGAGGCTCTGTAGTCCCGAAGCAAGTATCTGTTCATATCCTCTGAACTGCTCAGTAGTCGGTAGAATACTCTTACCAGACCTGTACCCTCTCTACCCTCCTATCTCTTTTCTTCCTTCCTTGGTGTCGTCAACCCCTTCATCCATTCCATTTCATCTACTCCATCTACCTAGGACAACTCGGTTTAGGATTAGTGTACTTCTCGTTCTCCGTAGAAATCGATACCTGGAATACTCCCGGGTGAAAGCTACATCGGTATCTGTCTGCTTGCGGATCTATCTGTAGGCCGTAAGGAGTGCCAACAAGCTTTCTAGCGCCGTTTCCGGGGAACGGTAGCTATTCTAATTCCGAACCCAAGTTGTCCGTGTATCCCATCACCATCTATCCATATGGATTCCACACCCACCTTACGCCAACACTCGCCTCCGAAGGGCGATTGTTTGGAGCCTCCACCATCATCACATCCTATATCCACACCCGGCTATGAGCTACGCCTTGGCTTCATAGCCATGGTTCATGAGCAATCGTTCTCAGGAACGAAGGCCGAGAGTCCATACGCGCATTTGCGCGAGTTTGAGCAACTCTGCTCATGCCTGACCATTGCGGGCATGACACAAGAGACACTCAAATGCAAGCTATTCCCTTTTTCACTAGCGGGAGGAGCAAAGAAATGGTACTCACTGGCTGTCAGTACTATGGACGGGAGCTGGGAAGTTCTCAAGGAAAAATTCTGCCTAAACTTCTTCCCAGTCTCCAAGGTAGCCAGTCTCCGAGCGGAAATCATTAACTTTAAGCAATTAAAGGGAGAATCGTTAATAGCATTTTTGGGCTCGTTTCAAGCAAATTCTGGCATCCGGACCAGACCTAGGCCTATCGGAACCCATAGTTCTCCAGCATTTCAGCCTTGGCCTGTGTCCCGTAGCCGCCACTTTCTTGGACTCTGCTTCAGGAGGGTCGTTCTTTCATCTGGTTCCCAGTGAAGCGAGGACAGTCCTAGAGCGCATCTTTGACAACACTCCCTACACTGGAATCTATGACGAACTTCCCGATGAAGAAGAGAAACAACTTGAACCTGAACCCGAAGAGCCAATACAAATCGAATCCAAATCCATCAGCTCTTCTGTTCCGTCCATACCCGAAGCTCACTACGAACCAAAACCGTCCCCTAGCCCAGCCTGCTATGATTCATTCTATACCACTCCCTATGACTTTGATCATGATCTATTCGATGACATCGGGAGTGTGACGAGTCTCCCGCGAGAACATCGTGTAGAGCTCATAGATCAAGCCCCTGACAAAGAAGAATTGGAATACCAGAGAGAATATCTTGGACGTCTCTCTGCTATCATGAGTCGGGAGTGGCTAGAAGAGGCTGAAGCCTCGACCGAGGTTGTCACTATGCCCAGAAAAATTCAAAGGATATTTTGTTAGGTCCTGGGTGATGACACAGAAATCGGGTATGACCCGAGCCTCGGGATCAACATAATCTCTAGCTCGTTGGTGCACAACAAACTCCCTGGTGTACCTTGGTCGTTTTCTCAGAAAAGACTAAAGATCACTTCAGGAAGAATCCTGGATTGTTCGGGCATCTTGCGGGTCACACCCGTTAAGATTAATGACCTTGAACTCTTCATGGATTTCCATATCTTCGATCTACCCAGCAATATCACCCATTCCATCTTCATAGGTAGACCGATCCAGAAGATTTTAGAGAAGGCACCAACAAATCAGCTAGTTGAGCTCAGGATCGGAAAAGAACTCGTCCCTATCTCCTATTCTCAATCCTTGAACACTCCATTAGAGGCAAACCCCGATCCTGACCCATTAGAGGAAGTTAGGTCAGCTCACCTGTTAGACCTAGGGCAGCCTATCCTGGAAGAAGACCTCCCGTTCTTCTCGGAAGAAGAGGAAACACATCGTCCGATTGAGCTCGATACAAATGAAACTCCAAAACCTTCCCCAATCGAGCTCAAACAGCTTCCACCTGGACTTAGGTATGCTTTCCTCTTCAGGGATAAGCAAATTCCAGTGATCATCAGTGATAAGCTCTCCGAACTAGAAACTCAACAACTCATCACTGTCCTGGAGAAGAATCAATCGGTCTTAGGATATTCTCTCCAAGACCTGAAAGGGATTATCCCAAATCTCCCATCGCATCCCGATCGATTCTGAGGCTATGCCGTCTAGGGAACCTCAAAGGCGGCTAAACAATGCCATGAGAGAGGTTGTGAAAAAGGAAGTTCTCAAACTCCTTCACGCTGGGATTATCTACCCAGTTCCCAATAGCGAGTGGGTTAGCCCCGTCCAAGTCGTTCCAAAGAAGGGAGGAATGACGGTAGTGCGCAATGACAAGAATGAGCTCATTCCTCAGCGCACTGTTACCGGGTGGCGTATGTGCATAGATTATCGTAAACTTAACAAAGCCACCAAGAAAGACCATTTCCCCCTTCCGTTCATAGACGAAATGCTTGAACGGTTAGCCAAACACTCCTTCTTCTGTTTCCTTGATGGTTACTCTGGATATCACCAAATCCCAATCCATCCTGAAGACCAGAGTAAAACCACGTTCACATGCCCTTATGGGACGTATGCCTATCGGCGTATGTCCTTCGGGTTGTGTCGGATGTCTTTCGGGCTATGCAACGCACCTGCCTCTTTCCAATGTTGCATGATGTCCATCTTCTCCGACATGATTGAGGAGATTATGGAAGTGTTCATGGACAATTTCTCAGTTTATGGAAGGACCTTCACCGAGTGTCTGAAAAATCTGGACAAGGTCCTTCAGAGGTGTGGAGAGAAGCATCTCGTTTTGAACTGGGAAAAGTGCCATTTTATGGTGCGAGAGGGTATTGTCTTAGGACATCGGGTGTCAGAACGTGGAATCGAGGTAGACAGGGCAAAAATAGAAGTGATTGAGCAACTTCCACCTCCGACAAACGTTAAGGGAATCCGAAGCTTCCTTGGTCATGCCGGATTCCATAGGCGCTTCATTAAAAACTTCTCCCAAATATCTCGGCCCTTGACCAATCTTTTAGCCAAAGATGCCCCCTTCGTTTTCAATGAGGAGTGTCATGCCGCTTTTCACACCCTCATGAAGGCACTCATTTCCGCCCCCATCATCCATCCTCCCGACTGGAGCATCCCGTTTGAAATTATATGTGATGCAAGCGACTATGCCGTAGGAGCTGTGCTGGGCCAAACTAAGGACAGGAAGCATTATGCTATCTCATATGCCAGCAAAACGCTCACTGGCCCACAGCTCAACTACGCGACCACGGAAAAGGAACTCTTAGCGGTCGTATTTGCTATAGACAAATTCCGGTCCTACCTTGTTGGGGCCAAGGTCATAGTCTATTCAGATCACGCTACTCTGAAGTACCTTCTGACCAAAAAGGATGCAAAGCCAAGGCTCATCCGCTGGGTTCTGCTACTCTAGGAGTTCGACATCGAGATAAGAGATAAGAAAGGAGTAGAGAACTCAGTGGCTGACCACCTGTCCCGCATGGAAGTACCATCTGGTCTTCCGATCGATGACTACTTACGGGATGACACTCTCCTCGAGGTCACCACTGGCGATCCGTGGTACGCCAATATAGTAAACTTTATGGTAACAGGGTATGTCCCTCCTAGAGAAAATAGGAAGAGGCTAGCTTATGAGAGCCGACTCCACCTCTGGGATGACCTGTACCTTTTCCGGATATGTAGTGATGGACTCCTTAGAAGGTGCATCCCTGCACATGAGGCATACAAAATCCTGGAGAGGTGCCATGCAGCCCCGTACGGAGGGCACTATGGTGCATTCCGGACCAACGCCAAAGTCTGGCAGAGTGGGTTTTATTGGCCCAGCATGTACGAAGATGCACGTTACTCTGGATATCACCAAATCCCAATCCATCCTGAAGACCAGAGTAAAACCACGTTCACATGCCCCTATGGGACGTACGCCTATCGGTGGATGTCTTTCGGGCTATGCAACGCACCTGCCTCTTTCCAACGTTGCATGATGTCCATCTCCTTTGACATGATTGAGGAGATTATGGAAGTGACATAATGTTGCTACACCCTATCACCCTCAGACTAGCTTTCAAGCAGAAACATCAAACAAACAAATCAAAAATATTCTGCAGAAGACCGTAAATGAGATGGGTAGGCAATGGAAGGATAAACTCCCGGATGCACTCTGGGCATATCGTACGACCTATAAGACGCCCATAGGCATGACCCCATATCAGCTAGTATATGGCAAGACCTGCCACTTACCAGTAGAGATGGAGTTCAAAGCTCACCGGGCCATTAGGAAGTGGGGTATGAACCTTCCAGCTGCCGGCCTCAAGCGGAAGATCCAATTGGCCGAATTAGATGAAATGAGGGAACGAGCTTACCACAGCTCCCGGCTATATAAGGAACGGACCAAGAGATGGCATGATAAGAGAATCAAGGTCAAGACGTTCAAGCCGGGAGATAAGGTCCTCGTTTTCAACTCCCGTGTTCGGGGCCGTCACCTTGCAAGGCGAGGACGGAAACACCATTAAGGTCAACGGACATAGGTTGAAGATTAACTGGAACCGGAGCCTCCGCTACTCGACGAATTGGATGTCGTCGAGTTCATTGAACTCTGAACCCTGTCCGTAGAACCCCGGCATGAATCCATCACCTTCAATTCTTCCTGGGCCATAACCTTGAAAACCACCTTGACCAAACCTCCCCTGACCAAAACTTCGAAACACAGAGCGGGCCGTGCACCTGGGAGCCCTGGGACCAGTTCGGGCGAACTGGCCCAGTTCGGCCAAACCAATTGGTTCGGGCGAACTGGCCCCCCTTGCCCCAGGGGCGCATATGCATGCCCAGATTCATCTGCAGTTGGAGATATCCCGATCCACGTGAGGAAAACGTCGGGAGAGTCATTTTCCGATCTGAAATCCCCGATAAAAACAGAGGCATTCTGTTGACTTCTCCCATCTCATCTAAGCCAACTCCTTCACATAGAACACAACCACCATGGCCTCTTTCTCCTCCAAGGGTACATCATCGGCTCAGGGCTCGAGCAGCAGCAGCCGGAACGGCAACTCCTTCCGGCAGGAGCACGCCTTCCGCATCTCCGACGTGGATGCAGCAGGAGACGTGCGCCGGGGGAGAACGCCGGGACGTAGCCCGGTGAGGCGCGGCAATTCCCCTCACCGTTCAGCACTCAACGATCTCCTCGCCCCGCTCAACGGAATCAAGAAGCCACCTCGTTCGCCATCGCCGAGGCCGAGCGTAGGGCAGCTGCGCCCAAGGTCCATATCCTCCTCAAGGGTGCAAGACTTGGCGTTGTTGCTGCCCAAGGAGAAGGCCGAGGAGGTGCCAGACTACACGTCGGAGAGCCCGCCTCTCTTCCTCATCAAGGGAGAACGTAAACCTGGAGGAGGGTACGGCAAGGTCCTCATCTCGCCGCTCAACTGGGACGAGCTGGGGCTGGCAGATTCATCCCAGTCCTCTCCGCCACGGCGCCACCCTAGAGTTCGGTGCCACAGGCAGCCCCCATCCATTAAAGGGCTGCCCGGGGACATGGAGTTCTCTGATGGGGAGAACAATGAAGAGGAGGAGAAGCCACCCACCGTAGAAAGCCTGAAGGAGGAGCTGGCACTGGCAAAGCAGAAGATCAACCACCTGGATGAGAAGGTGGCGGAAGGCGAGCTCGCTCGCATGGATTGGGAGGACAAGATGGAACTCCTCTGCAAGGCCCTGTGTGCGAAGCTCAAGATCCTTTTTAAGTCCATGGGACACGAGGATCTCTATGGACCGCCTTCAGAGTAGTGTCCCGCGGTCGTCTATTGCTAGATAGAGCACCGTTAGTTTAGTTTGGTTTGTCATTTTCTTGATTCATTTATTTGTTTAGATTAATGTTTAGGGTGCTCTGAATTTTTTCCCTTCCAATCAATTGTTCCAAATTCTAGTTTGATTAATAAATAAAATTTAGAATTGAGTGCAAAAGAATAAATCCACATCCCGGATGGTGCATTTGAGCCATCCGGGGTATGCCTGACTTAATAGAGAAATTGCTTGAGTACAGAAGTGACACAGGAGCATCAGAGGACAGGGTCGAGGACCGAGGCCCGTTCGGCCGAACCAGGTGGTTCGGGCGAACTGGGCAGTTCAGCCGAACCAACCTGTTCGGCCGAACTAGCCCGGCTGACCCCTCTTGCGTACTTCCACACTGGTTTGCACTCCCTCGCCCTTGTTTACTATCCTGTGTTGTCACGTTTCGGAAAAAATTGGAAATATATACATCATTTAAACGAAACGAAACTTGGTACTCTTTTATCTCATGATCTTGCCTATTGATTATTTTCAAACCTAGTACCTAGTACCTGTGGAAAAACTTCATCATTTTTGGACACCCCTGATCTAAGTTGTTGATGATTGTGATATGACTTAATAAAACGAACCACTTGTTCATTCTTACATTCGGGAAAATTTAAATTTGAAAATATACAAATCACACTCTATCCCTTCATCTTGTCTACAAAATACCACATTACATATATGTTTGAGAGTTTACTCCTGAAACCTGTCATGCCTAGTATAATGTCTTGTCGAATTTTGAGTCTCCAGAGTGACCACATTGCCTCAGACTGGTTGCAAGCAAATCTATCATCGGAGTATAGTGGAAGTCTTCATGCCTCGGTGATACCCTGAAAAAAAAGAAAAGAATAGTGAGAAAAAGCAAATAAAGGACTCATGAAAGTCCCAATGAAAAAAAATCCCAAAGGGGAGAAGAGAAAAAGAAAGGGGTCATGAGGCTGAAGACCGATATGAACTCCTCATCTTCAACTCGCAATCCAACCGAGGGCAATCGTGAGAAACTCCGGGAACCAATCTTCGGCTCGACAGAAATACATGGCTTGACACGGCCACCACTTGAGAGACACAGAAATATACAAAAGAGAGTGAGTGAAAGGGAGAAGCTCCAGAGAGCTGAGTGTTAAGGATGAAGGGACAAGAGTTATTTGTTTGTGAAAAAATGAGAAAACCCCGGGTATAGGATGAGTAAGAGGATTTTGTTGTAAGAACCATTCCAAATATCAACCGCCCAAGATCTAGGGGATAGCCACTACAAATTCACAGGTAGAGAGAAAAGTTTGAAATATTCAATATGCAAGTATTCATGTTATGAAAGAACCCTTATGGTCTTGCTCCTGTTTTAATTTCTTTACTCGGGACTGTCACACCCCAAAATTTTTCGATTTTGGGTTGTGAATTTTAAATATAATTAATACAATATTTTTCTCAATTTTCTAAAATTTCCCAAGCTTTATATCAATTACAGGGAATTTAGAGTAGGAAAATTCTATTTTCTAAATAAAGTTTAAAAGTTTAATGTTGAGTGCCTTGCATTCATGCCGGTTGCATTTAGTGGTTTTATGTGTGTAGAGTTTTCAAAAATGCGTTTAGAAGCCTAATGGGAATTTTCCAGATTTTTTTGGGATTTATTCCTATTTTTCTTTAGCTAATTTCAATTTTTGGAGGATGCTAAAATCTTTTTCATGAGCTCAAAATATTTTATTTGGCTTCCTCATATCCAAATCAATCTCCACAATTTACCCTGGGATTTTTGGAGTTTTCAGAATATTTTTCATGGCTTAAATGAAATATCTAGCATTTTCTGGATTTATTATTTGCCTTGAAAAATGTTTTCTGAAAATAAAAAGAAAAACAAAACCTAAAACCCTAATGGGCCAAAACCCACAAACCCAGCACCTCCCGGCCCAGCGCGCCAGCGCGCAGCCCAGCTCGCTCTCCCGGCCCAACACTCGCGGCCCAGCCGTCTCCACGCCAGCCCTTCCCCCCCGCTCCTGGGCCGATCAGAAGCCGGCCCGGCAACCTCCGTATCAGCCGGCCCAGCAACTCCAGCGCCTCGCTCCGGCCCACGCGCTATCTCGGCCCGCTCCGCCAGCTCCCGCTTCGGCCCGCCTCCTTCTACCCCTCCTTTTCCACCGCTCGGCCCAGCTCCAGTCCGCGGCCCAGCAGCCCGACCAGCTCGCCCGGCTGCCAGGCCGCCTCCTCTCTGCCAGCCCGGCCCACCAGCGCTCCCGGCCCAAGCTGGCCCGCGCTCCACGCTCCCGCGCGCGACGCGCCGCGCCGCCGCCAGGCCGAGGCCTTGGCGTGCGTGCCGCGGCCATCTCGGCGTTGGCACCCCTCGCCTCCCGAGCTCGTCCTGCACCTTCCTCGGGCCTATATGAGCTGCAGGCCGCCGTCGACTCTCAACACCACCACAACCACCGCCGCCCTCTCCTCTACAGAGCGCCGCCGCCGCGATCCAAGGCGCCGCCGCCCGCCATTGCTGCCGTCCCGCCGCCTCTGCTCGTTGCCGGGTGAATTCGAGGCTGCCACGAGCACCACGACGTCAAGCCGAAGCTCCTCCGTCCATCCTCGTCACTGCTTCATCGCCGGAGGAGCTCCGCCGCATCAACCTCGGGCCGTCGCCGCCGTTCACCGCGATTCGCCGTCTCCAGTGACAGCCGGGACGAACCGCTGCCACCATGGGGATCCCCCGGACGAGCCGCTTCCACTCCGCCCCTTCCCGTCGCTGCCCCGCCGCCGGAGCTACCCCACCACGTGGAGCCGCCGTCGCCGACCATGTCGTCCGCCGCGGGCGGATTCCCGATCTTCACCGCCTTCCTCCGTCGTTGGTAAGCACCCCCGCTCGGTCCCCTCTCCCTCCTCTTCGCTTTTCCCGCGTCGCCGGAGCTCCCCATAGACCCTAGCGCCAGCGAGCCGAGCCGCCAGAGCGCCGGCTCCCTCCCTCCCTGTCCTGTTCAGAGGAAGAAGAAAGCCTCCCTTTTTGCGTTTAAGCCCCTAGAGTTCCAGTTATCTTCAGATCGATTTCTTGTGTCGTGGCAATTTTGCGAAAAACCCCCTGAAGTTATTTAATCCCAGCACATAAACCCTCCCTCCCCCAGATCTAATCTGGATCGTCGGATCTGGATCCGACGGCCCCCGTGCACCCTTCCCCGAGTCAACTCAAACAATACCGGTCAGCCCTACCTCTTTTGCTAAAGAGCCCCTGTACTTTATCAAAATCAACCCGCC
>OAMR01000603.1:347476-359938 GCA_900205405.1 Echinochloa crus-galli | reverse complement strand
AGATGTGTATAAGAGACAGCTGTAGAGGAGAGGGCGGCGGTGGTTGTGGTGGTGTTGAGAGTCGACGGCGGCCTGCAGCTCATATAGGCCCGAGGAAGGTGCAGGACGAGCTCGGGAGGCGAGGGGTGCCAACGCCGAGATGGCCGCGAGGTTCACGACATCCGAAGACGCCGCCGTTGTTGAACCCGACACAATGCCGGAATACACTTTGGCCCGAAGCTCCTCCCAATGCCTGCCCATCGACGAAGAATACAATGCACCAACACTCAAGGCCACAGCCGCCAGCATCGTGAGGAACGAGCACTTAGGCACCCCTCAACTGACCGCCGACTAACGACCCAAGTGTCATGACATCCTACTCGGCTCACCGGCGCACCGGTATTGGACTAGTGAGGCCCATCTCTTCATACGGGGACGTCGATGATGAAAGTAACCCGTAACAACCGTCGGCCGCCACCGCGCCGCCCGTCGTCGGACCACCGCTGCACTTAGGCCTCGGGAAAAATCCGCACGCAGACACGCGACGCCAATCAAGGCCATCGTCTCTCGCAGGCCACCTCCGAACTCACTCTGGGAACGACCCCATCGTCCCAATCCTCCCAGCACTTAGTCCAGGGAAGGTAGGCCCTGAGAACCGTCACCCAAAAGCGAGCCATCGCCGCCCACGCTGCCATCCTCCATGAGGAGACCACGACTCCGCAGATCCCACCACTGCCTGCTCCTTCCATGGAAGAACTCGGAGAGGCCCGAGATGGCCCTGACGCCGCCAGATAGCAGCATCCAAGGCCCACCAGGCCCCGCCGCGGGCCCCAACGCCGACACCGCCGCCGGACCAGCGCCACGCGGGCGGCCACGACGGGCGCGCAGCACCGGCCACCGCCGACACCCCGCGCTCGCCGCACCGCCGCCAACCACCCCATCTTGGACCACCGTCGTCGCCACGAGCACAGCCCTGGCGCAAGGCCACCGCACCCGTGCCTGCGAGGGGCCTACAGGCCTAGGCGAGCAGCGGCCGCCGGGCCGCCGCCACCTAGGACGGGGCTCGGTCGCCGGCCCGCCCGAGCCATCCCGCCTGGCTCCCCCCAGATCCGTGTTCGAGTCCACTGGATCCGAGCGTTGGAGTGGGGGATCCGCCCGCCCGCCCTGGCTCCGGTCGTCGGAGCTCCTCCCCCGGCGGCGGCCGCGCCCGCCGGAGACGGGAGAGCGGGGAGCGAGTGCCCCGCCGCCACCGTCCTTGCAAGCGCGGGACTTCCGGCGACTTGCTCTGGCAGCGGCGTGACGGGAGGGTGCTGGGGGGGCACGCCTTGGCGATGTAGCTATTGTCACCCACGTCTTCAAAAAATTAATTTTTCTAGTGAGGAAGTCATTATTTATGGGTAAACTCATTGCGCTGCGCGGAAATCGCCGGATCTCTTCAGGCTCAGTGAGTCGCGGCATATGAACTTATTAATTCATGTTATGAAAGAACCCTTACTTTGGTCTTGCTCCTGTTTTAATTTCTTTACTCGGGACGAGCAAAGATCTAAGTCTGGGGGAGCTTGTTGGCGGATGTTACAGACCGATTTCCGACCTCCAACCAAGTATAAAATGAACACAACAGAGACACACACCATAGCTATAGAGCTTATCACTGACTATTTCCACAAGTTTATGTGAGTGTCTTCTATGCAGGTATAGAATGGAGAAAATGCGCTATTGGGGCCGAAACGAACCAAATCAGCCAAACGACCCGGTTCGGCCGGTTAACCCCCCTTAGCCGAACAGGACATCGGGAGCCGTCTATGTCAGCAACAACCCAGCAGTGACATCACATGGCACATAGGCGACCGCCACGACATCCTGGACCTGTACAGCTCCAAGCCAAGCATTGGGAGTTAGCCAGGAGGGCCCACAGGGCAGAGGATACACGGGGGAGAGCCACCGGGCCACTGGGCTAGTTCGGCCGAACAGCCCAGTTTGGCCGAACCGGCCCCACGAGATGAACCGCCTCTGCACCGCCTCAGGATCAAGGCGGTGGTACGTGGCAGTTCGGTCGAACTGCTCGGTTCGCCCGAACCGGCTTGTACGGTCGAACGGGCCGGCACCGCCCCTGAGCAGCCTTGGCAGCTACTCCAGCTCCACCATCCTTGCTCCCCTATAAATTGAAGGCTCCAGCACCTGCACAAACACACAACACAAGAGGAAAAGAAGAGTAGGCGTCGCTAGGTTCTGCCACTCATATCAGTAGAAATAGGGAGAGAGGAGAGGTGAGCGTCCCGGAGAGGAGCCGGAGTGTCGGCCCCTCTTCTAGCTGGACCTCTACGGATGCGACTTCACTTCGAGTAACATCCGGGTCATGTCTGGTACTCCTTGTATCTCTCTCTGATTAATTGAGCATTCAGTTCTTACTTCCTTTACTTGCATCGTTCTTCGTTCAATGCTTAGTAGTTTAGTATAATTGTATGCTAGCTGCTTAGCTTGAGTATTTATCTGTCTGTAGTAGATAAGTACGAGTCAACTAGTTTAGGCGTGGTGCCTGTACTTGAGACTAGCTTGGAATCCGCCCATCGCAACGGAGGTGGTAGCCGTAAGGTGGTGACAGCCCTTACGGTCGTTATAGTCCATCACGTTAGTTCCGGTGACTTAGGACCCAAGGTTCAGGGTAGTCGGCACCCCTTCTCATCCCTTTATGTGTGTCGGAGGCTCTGTAGTCCCAAAACAAGTATCTGTTCGTATCCTCTGAACTGCTCAGTAGTCGGTAGAATACTCTTACTAGACCTGTACCCTCTCTACCCTCCTATCTCTTTTCTTCCTTCCTTGTTGTCGTCAACCCCTTCATCCATTCCATTTCATCTTCTCCATCTACCTAGGACAACTCGGTTTAGGATTAGTGTACTTCTCGTTCTCCGTGGAAATCGATACCTGGAATACTCCCGGGTGAAAGCTACATCGGTTTCCGTCTGCTTGCGGATTTATCTGTAGGCCGTAAGGAGTGCCAACAGGCCCAAGCGGATCTGTGCTGAGGTACGGTCAGGGTCAGTAACACCAGAGGTGCAGTGCTGCACATGCTCTATGCGGCTCTCTCCTGACTCTTTTGCAATGGGCACAGTGTTCCCGGATTCTGTCAGGGGCATCGTGCGAGGAAGATTTCCCCTTTGACTCCTGTGCCCGGTGATAGATTTGGAACCGTTGGTCCCGGCTGACGTGGCGCATATTCGAGGGGTTTTGTGGAGAGCTCGAGCGAGGCGGAGTGCGGCATGTGGCTCGAGGGGTGGTGCGGAACCCTCGAGCGAGGCGTAGTTTTGGTGTGAGAGCGCGTTCTCTTCGTGGGCCGTTGCTGGGCCGAAATTGCTGGTGATGGGCCGTATGGCGTCCCTGGCGTGGGTTACTATTTGACGGCAGTCCTTATTTGTGTTTTTGAGGGTGGTTACCCGAGTAGTTAAGGGACCCCCTAATTTGGTCCACCACAGTAGCCCCCAAGCCTTTACGGGAGTGATTTACTCGTCTAAAGGATCAGTCTCGAGGCGGTACTTTGTGGGGCTTTGTTTTTAGGCTATGCATGGTTTTCGTGGGGGCGCGCTAGCACACCCGTGGGTGTAGCCCCTGAGCCTTCGCAGGAGTGATTGCCACTCGTGTGAAGGTTATAACCTTCGTGCGTTTAGGTTCCGAGGCCACACTGATCGTGAGTTCGAGTTTTTGTGCTTTGAGGGATGTTGTGTCGTAGTGTGGGGAGCCCCCGAGCCCTTTGGCCTGGAAGGGACGATCGGGTCGGACTCCGCGTCTTTTCGTAAAGCGACCCTCGCTTCCCCTCCGCGGGGCCGAGGGGTGAGACGCTCTGCGCTACCCTCGAGCGGGTTCGCGAACGCGGCAGTCTCGTTCGAGTTGTTAGCGGGTAGTTCAAGTGGGCGTCCGTGCCCCGTTCGTTGGGGGTCGGCTCGTGGTCCGGAGACACGTCCATCAGTGAGCACTCGCAAAGGTTTGCTAGGCAGGGGCTTGGTCCCGTCCGACAGGGGCCAAGGGCACGGAAGCACTCCCTCGATGGGATCCCTCAACTAGCTGCCTTTGTCTGGCCTTGAACACAATAGGGGCATCCTCGAACTCCGCGTTCGAGGTAAAGTCATGATGAGCACGCCCGAATCATCCCTGACTCTGTTGATCTGAAGCACCTCTCGAACCCGTTCGTGGGCCAGGTTTCGAACTCCTGATCAGTAAGGCCACGGAAAAGGTGGTCGAGCCCTTTCTGCTCGAGGGTTGGTCTGCTACCTTTCCCTCATTTGTTTCCGCTTTGGCTGGGGCGCCCGTCCGAACCCATTCGAGGGCCGGGCTCCGAACCCCAGTTTTCGCGGAACGACTCGAGGCGGTTTGTTAGCTTACCTTGGAAGCAATTGTTGCCCGTTGTTGTCTTTTTGACCGGGGGCGGTCTTCCGCATTTTGCGCGAGTCGTGGTTATCATGGCGGTGCATCGGCCCATCGACCGGAACCGGTCGTTCGTGTTCACACGATCTCGGCTGACGTGGTGCTGCGCTCCAGTACGGGCGCGCCTTTTGAGGCGGAGTGGCGTGCGCGGGTGGCGGTTGAGGTGACGGGGCGCCCAGGGTGTCAGTCGGCGACGGTTTGTTTTACCGTGCCGTGATTAATGCGGCCGCCCACGCCGGGGCGGTTTCCGCGAGTGGGGCCCGTATGTCAGCGACTCAGCATGCAGCCGCGTTTGACGCGCGTGCTCCCCGGCCCGGGTGGTCAAACCGTTTTGTATAAAAAGAAATTGAAAGGGATAGGGGGACATTTACCTTAGCCGTCCTTTTCTTACCTTCCTTGGCCTTCTTCGTGCTCCTCGATTTCTTTCGTCAAGCTCGAGCGATCTCTTCGCCTCCTGATCTTCTTCGTCGGCTTCCGCCATGCCTCGCCGTGCTCATCCTGACGAGATCGAGTTCGAGGAGCCCGCTGAGTGGACGCCGTCCACCGTGACGGAGGACTCGCTGCTCGAGATGGTGGACCATGGTTTCTTGTCAAAGAAGGGCGCCGAGGCAACGCCAGCGTGGATGGCGCCGCCCAGGACGCACAATCAGCCGGCCCCGCCGCCCGGGTATGTAGTCAGTTTTGTTCGATTTCACGAGCGGGGATTCAATGCCCCCGCTTACGAATTCCTGCGCGGGCTCTGCGCTCACTATGGCGTAGAGCTCCATAACTTCGTCCCAAATGGGATTTCGCAGGTGACCGGGTTCGTGGCCACCTGCGAAGGGTTGTTGGGGATTCTGGCGCATTGGGACCTCTGGTTCTACTTCTTCACCGGCGGCCTTTACTTGGCGAAAGGCTTTTCGTTGAAGAAGCGTAGGCCCGTCCGCGCCGGTGGCTTCACGCTCTCGGTGCGCGACAAGCGGAAGAAGCTATACCTCCCGAGCAAGATGACCACTAACAACAGTGGTTGGAGCGATGCGTGGTTCTACCTCCGCAATGACGCGCCCGGGCTCCCTACTTATTCCGGGCGGCTGTTGCGGGAAGCGTCCGAGAAATGGTTTCATGGGGTGAGTGATCCGGTGAATCGGAAGAAACTCGACCCCCTTCTTGATGCGCTGAAGTGGTTGGCGGCGCAGGGGGTGTCTGTGACTACGGTCATCGGACACTTTCATAGGCGGAGGGTGCTCCCTCTCATGGAGCGGAGGCTTCCTCTGTTCCTCATGAAGCCCGACGCGTCTGCTGAGGATTTGGCAGCGTCTAGGATGAAGGAGGACCTGCTCCCGGAAGAGCACGCCTACATGCGGGTGCGGATGGCGGTGGACCAGAAGGAGATGCCGTGCAGTCCCGGGAACATCTGGTCCTTCCGGCTCCTCCCAGAGGAGGGTTGTCTCTCTTTGGTAGATCTCGTCCTCGTTTATCCTGAGCTTTGTGTCTTAATCTTGGTTCCCACAATTTTCTTGTTTCTTTGGATCTTCTTTTGCCTTGAGCTTCGCCGTTGATGTACTTGTATTTCTCTCTTTTCAGAGCTTTGTAAGGCGAATGTGGACTAGTCGTTGGAGCTGACGAACCTTCGGGCCGCCTGCGAGCAAATAGAGGGCAAGCGCCAGACTTTGGAGGGTGCCGCTGCAACCGCTTGTGCGGTGGTTGAAGGTGCAGGCGGTCCAGCTGGAGTGTCTTTGACAGAGCGCTTGGCCTTGGTGGGGGTGGTGATTACTGAGTGCCTTCACAGCGCTCTTCGCCTTGGGGTTCAGAAGGCCGTCGGCGTGATCACCACCCATTACGACGTGGACCTCGACCTCATATCCGAGAGGTACATCATCCCGCCGGGCATCGAGGGTGTCGTGCAGCTCGCCGTGATTGATAGGGCTGATGCCGAGGCTGCTGATGCTGCCACCACGCTCTTCGCCAAGTTCGACATCGACCTCTTCCCTGAGTCTGCAGCTGATGGCACTGGGGCCAACCTTTGAAGTACCTTGGGTGCTTTTGATTTGTTTTGCCCTTCGAACTTTGATCCGTGATCTCTTTTGGTGTAACAAACCTCTGAACATGCCGATGCTTATGGTCGTGACCTTTTGATTTCCGCAATCAGTTTGTACTTTATTCATAGTTCGTGTACATTTGATCGCGCCCTCTTCTCGGCTTCGAGACCGAATTTGGTGGGGGCGCAATCATCCTTGGCGTCGAGTAACGAGGGGGATGCCGTAGCCTTTCGAGGGTGTAGGCGGTCACCTGACTCGGCCGGCTCTTGGCCTTGGTAGGCTTGCGTTTTGCCCTCACTTCTTTGGTCGATTAAGAGGGAGCTTAGCAACACGTTTTTTCGAAAAGAATGATTCGTTGTTTGTAAGCCGTTCGATGGGTTGCACACTTCTCTGGGCTCGAGATCGATTTTGACGGGGAACACAACTTTGGCGTCGAGCGGCGAGGGGGATGCCGTAGCCTTTCGAGGGCGTAGGCGGTCCCATGACTCGGCTGGCTATTGGCCTTGGTAGGCTCGTGCCTTGTCGTTATCTTTCTGAGCTGTTGAGGGGGTTATCAACGCATTTTCGAAAAAACTGCATGGAAAAAAGTTAGGACTGTTGGGGGGTTAGTCCCCCAGTAGCCCCCGAGGGGGGTTCGTCTTTATCCCGAGTTCGTTTTTATGGATAAAGGCGAGCCACCCTGTTTCATTGCTGTATGTAACAATGTTTCCATGTGGTTATGAACCTCTATTATCATTGTCGTGCGATAAAACAAGATTGCTGAAAGTACAAGAGATTTTATGGATAGAAGTGACGTAGCTGTTGGATGTTCCAAGCGTTGGGGTAGATCTCGCCCTTCCCGTTCGCCAGCTTGTAGGTGCCGGGCTTGAGGACTTTGGCGACGATGAACGGTCCTTCCCATGGCGGCGTGAGCTTGTGCCGGCCTCGGTTGTCTTGTCGTAACCTCAACACCAGGTCGCCCTCGTTCAGATCTCGACGCCGCACCTTTCGGTCCTGGCACCACCTCAGAGGCTGCTGGTACCGTGCTGAGTGTAAGGTAGCCACGTCTCGAGCTTCGTCCACCAAGTCCAGCTAGTCTTCGCGTGCTCGCTGGTTCTGTTCTTCCCGGTAGGCTTTGAGCCTCGGGGAGCCATATTCGAGGTCCGTTGGCAGGACGGCCTCGGCACCGTAGACGAGGAAGAACGGGCTGAAGCCTGTGGCCCTACTTGGAGTTGTTCTCAGGCTCCATATTACCGAGGGCAGCTCGGCTACCCATCTCCCGCCATATCTGTTCAGCTTGTTGAAGATCCTTGGCTTTAACCCTTGTAGGATCATTCCGTTAGCACGCTCCACCTGGCCGTTGCACTGAGGGTGAGCCATGGCCGACCAGTCCACCTGGATGTGGTGATCGTCGCAAAATTCCAGGGATTTCTTGCCCGTGAACTGGGTGCCGTTGTCGGTGATGATCGAGTTGGGCACGCCGAACCGATGTATGATGTCGGTGAAGAATAGTACGGCTTGTTCTGACCTGATGTTGGTGACGGCTCGAAACTCGATCCACTTGGAGAACTTGTCGATGGCTACCAGAAGGTGCGTGAAGCCCCCGGGCGCCTCTCGAAAAGGTCCTACGAGATCCAGACCCCAGACCGCGAAAGGCCACGTGACGGGTATGGTCTGTAGAGCATGCACCGGGAGGTGTGTTTTTCGTGCGTAGAACTGACATCCTTCGCAAGCACGCACCGTTCCGTTGGCGTCGGCCATTGAGGTGGGCCAGTAAAAGCCCTGCCAGAATGCATTGCCCACGAGGGTTCGTGGTGCTGCATGATGCCCGCATACACCCTCGTGGATGTCACGGATCAGCTGCTTGCCTTCGGGGATGGGTATACATCGCTGCAGAATTCCCGAGGCGCTGCGTTTGTACAGGTCTCCCTCGATCACGACAAAAGATTTAGCCCTCCTAGCGATTCGTCGAGCCTCGGTACGATTCGAGGGCAGCCGCCCCTGATCTATCCATTCGAGATATGGAGCCCGCCAGTCCCGAGGCGGTGGCGGGTCGGCATCAATCTCCATCGCCTCTGCCTCATCCATCGAGGAGGTCTTGAAATCCGAGGCCTCTGGGCCTTCTTTCGGTGGATCTTCATCCATGGGGCTGTCGCCCCCAGCCCCCGAGGGTTTAGGGGCTTCCTTCGGCTGATGCTCGGCGTCTTTGAAATCGACAGAGGGTTTGTCGAGATTGCGGGTGAAAACGTTCGGTGGAACAGTTAATCGCTCAGATGCGATTTTCGCTAACTGATCCGCCTCTTCATTATACTTGCACGGGATGTGGGTGAGTTCGAGGCTGTAGAATTTATCCTCCAGCTTACGAACAGCTTGGCAATAGGCTTCCATTTTGTCGTCCCTGCAGCCGGAGGTCTTGATGACCTGGTCGACCACCAGCCGAGAATCCCCTCGAACGTCGAGGCATTTGACCCCGATCTCGATGGCGAGGCGGAGGCCAGCGAGGAGGGCCTCGTATTCTTCCATGTTGTTGGAGGCTGGGAAATGCAGACGCACCACGTAGCGGATGTGTTCCCCCTGGGGTGAGATGAAAAGCAGGCCCGCGAAGTACAGGGTCCAGCATTCCGCCTGGATCTGTGGTGGAGGGAGCTGTGTGTCCGTCCATTCTGCCACAAAGTCTGCTAGGACCTGTGACTTTATCGCCTTTCGAGGGGCATAGGTGAGGGTTTCCCCCATTAGCTCCATTGACCACTTGGCTATTCTGCCGGCGACGTCGGGATTGTGAGCTATCTCGCCCAGAGGGAAAGACGTGACCACGGTCACCTGATGTGCCCCGAAGTAATGTCGCAGCTTCTTCCGCGTGAGCACTATAGCATAAAGCAGCTTCTGGATATGGGGGTATCTCATCTTGGTTTCCGACAGCACCTCGCTGACATAATATACCGGCCTTTGTACCGGTAGGGCGTCGCCCTCCTCCGCTCTCTCTACGACGATAACCGCACTAACTACCTGGGTAGTCGCGGCTACGTAGAGGTAGAGGGGTTCGCCGTCTCGCGGCGGCGTTAGGACGGGTGCGCGTGCTAGCGACGCCTTTAGCCCATCCAGGGCATTTTGTGCCTTGGGTGTCCAAGCGAAACGTTCGTATTTCCTTAGGAGCCGGTACAGGGGCAGACCTTTCTCGCCAAGTCGCGAGATGAAGCGGCTCAGCGCCGCAAGGCAGCCTAGCACCTTTTGTACCCCCTTGAGGTCTCGGATTGGTCCCATTAGTTCCAGGGCCGATACCTTTTCAGGGTTGGGCTCGATGCCTCGCTGGGAGACGATGAATCCCAAGAGCATGCCACGCGGCACCCTGAATGCACATTTGTCCGGGTTTAATTTTACCCCGTTTGCTCGGAGGCAATCGAATGCTATTCGTAGATCGTTGACTAGGTCGTTCGCCTTCCTAGTTTTCACAACGATATTGTCAACGTATGCCTCAATGGTTCGCCTGATGTGATCTCCGAAAACGTGCTGCATACATCGCTGGTATGTAGCCCCCGCGTTTCGGAGACCGAATGGCATAGTAACGTAGCAAAACATGCCGAACGGGGTGATGAAGGAAGTCACAAGCTGGTCGGACTCTTTCATCTTGATTTGGTGATAACCGGAATAAGCATCAAGAAAGCATAGTAATTCACACCCAGCAGTAGAATCAACTATTTGATCAATACGTGGTAATGGAAAAGGAACCTTAGGACATGCTTTGTTTGAACCGGTATAGTCTACGCACATCGCCATTTTCCATTCTTTTTCTTAACTAAAATAGGATTAGCTAGCCACGTGGGATGAAATACCTCCTTGATGAATCCGGCCTCCTGGAGCTTGCGTAGATCCTCTCCGATCGCCCGCCTCTTCTCCTCGTCGAAGCGTTGTAGGCGCTGCACCACCGGTCTGGCTTGAGGCTGGATGTCAAGGGAGTGCTCGGCGACCTCCCTCGGGATGCCCGGCATATCCGAGGGACTCCACGCAAAGATGTCGGCGTTGGCGTGGAGAAAGTTGACGAGCACTGCCTCCTATTTGGGATCGAGGGCGGAGCTGATCTTGGCCGCTCGACCCTTGACGCCGTCTGGGTCGAGGGGTACAGCCTTGGTCTGCTCCGCGGGCTCAAAGTTGCCAGCGTGCCTGTTGTTGGCATCGGCGGCTACGTTGAGCATCCTCTCGAGGTCGGCCACCTGAGCTTCAAGGCAAGCGTGGGCCTCGGCACGCTCGACGCACTCCACGTCGCATTCATATGCGTGCTCGAATGACGGCCCGACCATGATGACGCCATTCGGTCCCGGCATCTTCAGCTTGAGGTAGGTGTAATTGGGGACTGCCATGAACTTGGCGTACGCTGGTCGTCCGAGTATGGCGTGGTATGCCCCTCGAAACCCTACCAGCTCGAAGGAGAGGACCTCTTGGCGGAAATTGCCGGGTGTCGCAAAGCAGACCGGCAAGTCGATCTGCCCGAGGGGCTGGACCTTCTTGCCCGGCGTGATGCCGTGGAACGCGGATGAGCTGGGACACAGCTTGTCAACACCGATCCCTATTAACTCTAGAGTGGTGGAGAACATGATGTTGAGGCTGCTGCCCCCGTCCATCAATACCTTGGAGAACCGGGTGTTGCCGATCACGGGATCGACGACGAGCGGATAGTGCCCCGGGTTAGGGATGTAATCCGGGTGATCCTCGCGACCAAAGGTTATGGTCTCCGTTGACCAGTCGAGATAGGTGGGCGTGGCCAGACGCGCGATGCAGACCTCTCGGCGTTCGCGCCGCCAGCGCCGCGCGGACATGTTCGTCGTGGGCCCCCCGACGATGAAGAAGACATTCTCCACCACTGGGAAGCTACCGCCTGCGGCTCTCCCGCCGCGGTCGGCGTCCTTCCTCGTGTCTCCTTCCTTCGCGGCGAGGAGCCGGTAGTGCTTCTTGATCATCTCGCACTGCTCGAGGCTGTGTGAGACGGCGGTGTTGTGGTACGGGCATCGCTTCTTGAGCATGTCGTCGAACCGGCCCCCCACGGGTGGTGGGGGCCGAGGACCTATTCGAGCCGGGTCAGCTGGCCGTGCATGACCCTCAAGCCTCGCCTGCCCTTGTCGCCCTGCTTATGCGACTTGGGCTTCTTCGCATGCTCCTTGGGCCGACAACCCTCCGCGGGTGTCTCCTCCACGCGCTTCCCTTTCTTGCCGTCGCAAATGGATCGAACTGCTTCCTCCCCCGACGCAAAGTTGGACGCGATGTCGAACAGCTTGCTGACGCTAGTGGGGTGGTTGCGGCCGAGCTCGTGTACCAACTCGCGGCACGTCGTTCCTTCGAGGAAGGCGTTGATGACTTCGGCGTCACCAATGTTGGGGAGCTCGGTGCAGCGCTTGGAGAAGCGTCGGATGTAATCCCTCATGGGCTCGTTCGACCTCTGGCGACACCCTCACAGGTCCCAGGAATTACCCGGGCGCACATAAGTGCCCTGGAAATTCCCCACGAACAGCTTGACCAGGTCGCCCCAGTCGTGGATCTGGTTCGCGGGTAGGTGCTCGAGCCATTGCCGGGCCGAGTTCGCGAGGTGGAGCGGCAGGTTGCGAATGATCATGTAGTCGTCCGTGGCACCACCTAACTGACAAGCCAAACGGTAATCATTGAGCTAGACCTCGGGGTTGGTCTCACCTAAGTACTTGGCGATAGTAGCAGGCTGCCGAAATCGAGGGGGGATGGCCGCCGTTCGGATGGCGGGGCTGAACACCCGAGTCCCGCGGGCTCAGGCGTCGGGCTCTGTTGACACTTCTTACGGTCCACTATCAGGATTGTGAATCCCGGTAATGGTGCAAGGAGTGTTCATTGGTATTCTTAAGATACAGATATAAACCCGCAAGCGCACGGATACCAATGTAGCATTTCACCCGGGAGTATTCCTAGGTATCGTATTTATATTTCCGCAGGGAAGCATTGGACAAAGAGTATAGACTATTGACAAGGATGTAACTACTAACTAAAGTACCGGCTAACAACGCAGGGATAAAGAATAGGATAAGAGTGATATGCATACGACACACACAAGGAG
>OAMR01000603.1:335814-346019 GCA_900205405.1 Echinochloa crus-galli | reverse complement strand
TTGTTCCCGCGGATTGATGACTTGGCATGGGTCCGGTTGAGTTGGCGGGAGTTCTGCGTGGCTTGCACAGTCACGGATGACTTGGCAGTGACGTGGACGGCTTCTAGTGGCCTGTATGGCTATGGGGGATAACCGGCCGAACATGTCGTTCGGCTGTTTCTGTCATTTCCGACCCCTATAGCACGTGTTTTGTGATATTGTACCTGCAAACATGACACTCACCAAAACTCGTGGAACTTTATTAGAAATCAAACCTAAGTACATGGAATGTTGCATAGTCTCTCATTTTATCCCAAGTATTGGTGGTTGAAATTGGGCTGTGACGACCGCCAACATTTACCAGAACTCCAGAAGACGACTCCGGAACCCCGAGCGAAGCTCGACCCTGACTCTAACTCCCAACAGGACTAGCCTAACTCTACATCTTGAAAGTGGAGAATGGAGACTTGCTCCCAAGTGGTGTGTGTTCAAATGGGAATGGACACCTCTATTTATAGGTGTATCAAGGCGGTGGAGTGAAGCACCGGCCAAGGCAACCTTGAGGCGGTTGCCCGGCCAGTTCGGGCGAACGGATAGGTGAAGGGAAACGAGGAGGCTACGCTAGCACATACAAAAAACTCATTTACCCGAAAAACAGGAACAACAGCAGTTATAGATCACGGATCGTTACCACTAGACGCGCAGTTGCAGCGGAAGCCATCTCGATGTAGACGAACGCGTCGAAGTGGCAGTGCAGTGCAGTTGCTTACGTCCGTCTGGTCCTGCACGTGCGGTTCGTCCTTGTGCTCCAAGCGCAGCACCTCCGAGGTATCCACACGTACGAGGATGGAAACGTCGCGCGCTGGACTGCTAGGTCCGCGAGCACGATGAGGAGAGGGCGTAAGCAGCGCGGCTGTTGCTTGAAAGTCGTGTCCTTTTCGGGAGGGGTTTGGTCTATATTTATTGGGAGAAAATTTCCCACACCATCTTCCATTAGCAATATGGGATTAATAGATAGTGTACCCCTTTCCTCGGTAATGGGCTTTACAACATTTGTGGCCCATTATGACTTTAACGCCTAAGCCCACTAGTGGATCGAATCTAGTTGGCTCTAGGGCATATTTCCAACAATAGGTTCGGCCGAACTGACCAGTTCGGCCGAACCGTCCAGATGCACCGCCTTGGTGCTCCAAGGCCTGGATTGGCTCTGGATGGCGGTTTTGAGGCGGTTCACCAGTTCGGGCGAACTGGGCCCTTCAGGCGAACTGGGCCCAGTGCCCGGTTGACCTCTGGTGCACCGACTATGTGTTGTGGACGTCTAGGATTGCTTCCCATGGGTTGGGTTTGGTCGGTTTGTGCTTCTTTGATCCGGATTGACGACGTCAGTGATCCGTGCGGCCTCTGAGTGTGTTTTCCCATTTGGTGGTGTGTCATATATGAATGGGCTAAGGGGGGTGGATCAGCCAATCCAAGAGGTTTGGCCGAAATGGCCACTTTTACCCCCCTTAGTCCATGTTTGCTGAATTGTGTACCTGCACACCATATACTCACCAAAACTTGTGGAACCTTATTAGAATATAAACCTAAGGGCATGGAATGTTGCATATAACATCTTTTATTCCTGAGTATTGGTGGTCGAAAATGTGCCGTAACGACCGCCAACAAGCTCCCCCAAGCTTAGACCTTTGCTCGTCCTCGAGCAAAGATAGAAACTTAGGCTCGGTGGATCAGGAGTTGCTACGATGTCAATATCTTGCAGGTAATCTATATGCACAACTAGCACTCTATATTACTTAAATCATCAGCAAAGTGATAACTTACCTTCTTACCTGTGGGCGTATAGCAATCTCCTTGTCTTGGGCGGTTGAAAGGTTGAACAACTTGACTTATTCGTATTCCACTCCTACTCTTTTCAGGATCTCATCTCGGAGTTTTCAGCAAGTTTTGAAAATTTAAATTTGTTCCTCAATTGGCACACTCAATCACTCAACTGGTATTTGTATCCTTACCAAAGGCTTGTGCCTTCTTTCATCCTATAATCTAACAAAGCTTTTTGTGTGGCTCATGGGACAGAGGATGAAGGCCTACTTGCATCTTATATTTTGCTAAGTCAAAGACCAGACCTTTGGGGTACCAAATCACACCTTTAGACCGAGAAGTGTAAGTGTGTGGGATATGTGGAGTGGAATATGGTGGAAACTCCTTGAAATGATTCTTCCTCTCCTTGAATTATTTTCGAGAACATGGGCTATTTTTTTTCTTCTTTTTTTTGCCATGCCTTTGGCATGCTTTTCTTTTTCTATTTTTTTGCCATGCTCTTTGGCATGCTTATCTTTTTTTTCTTTATTATTTTCTTCATAGCCCATGTCTCTATCAAGGATATTTAGAGAGGGAGATCATAGAACATGGAGCATTTATTTTGAGGATGGATGATGGAAATGTTTGCTAACTCCCAGTGTAGGAATTGCAAGTGAGAGGTGTGTACGTGAATCTCGATCTTAAAAGTATGAAAGATTTACCAAAGGTCACAACAATTTGACAAAGCTCACTAAGATTACAAGCAGCATATGAGTAGAAATTTTGACTAAGCTTAGCATATGGCTTTGGTAGGTATTTTTGACCAATGAGGAACTTTATTTTATTTTTGAAAATAAATTCATCCGAAATTCTCACCATACTAAGAGCAAGAGTAAAAATTCAACCAAATCTCACTATATCATTCCTCACAATAACTTAGACTTGGAATAAAGCATGTGCTCCCACAAGGTTTTTAGGTTCATTTTTCACTCATGCCAAATAACTCAAGCACCAATAGAGTAACGAGTTGTGAACAAGGTACTTGCAAGATATATGACAGAGCAACTATTCATCATTTCCAAGGTGAGAGGCATATGATTCATTCCATGCATAGTTGGGAGTTATTTATTCGAAAGCAAATATTTTTGGTATTTTTTTTATTATTCAAACTAAAAAGAAAGCAAAACCAGATTAGAGATGCAGCTTGTAATGATACGGTTGGGACTTACCTCGTGAGGGTCCTCCCCCAAGCTTGGCTTGGAACATCGGTGTCAGTGATCTCTAAGTTGGCCTTCATCGGTGCCAAGACATGTGACGAAGTAGGGGAGTGTCCCTAGCCTCACCAATGCTCGTGTACCGAATGAGCTTGATCATTTTTAGGAATAGAGATCACGAGATGATGCCTGCAAAATGTTAGAACGACAATACCCGAGGGACTATAGGATCAAGGTTCAGCATTTATTTACACGGTGTTTGTCATTCTTACAGGGATTTAACCTCCACAAACCGTTTTCAATAAGCTGCATAATGATCAGGAGAAGGGAAATATTTTTGTTTTTTTATCATGCAAGTGAGTCAAACATTGCACAGAATTGATAGAGAAAGGCACAGAGCACATTTGGGGCACAACGGTAAGTTTGGCCAAGCTAGAGAGCTCGGCCTAACCACCCTCTGTACCACAAAAATATCCTGTTTGCAATCTCTTAATTCTAATGCAAGGGTGATTCAGATTTGGAAAGGGAAATATGCAAATGCAATGATGGAATTAAAAGTTTCGAAAGGGAAATATGGGATACATACCAGTTTACCTTGCGGCGAGAGCTCGTGTTTTACGTCCGTGAGCGGGACTTCTCCTTCCTTCGGTTGCTCTTGTCACCGTCCGATCTGGAGAGGATGCTTCGAACGATGCAACTTCTTTCTTCAGCCACACCTTTTTTATTTTCCCTGGTGTGGGTGGCGGTATGTTCGCCCAGTGTTCACCATCTGTGGTCTGTGTGGAGCTGCTTCAACCTGTTCCAAGTTATTTGTAGTTTATAGAAAATTTGTGCGTACCTGGGAGATGATTGCTCCACCTTAGGCTTCAATTGTTTCCATGATCATGGCTCATCTCCAATGTGAAGTAGATTTGGGACTTTCCATTCAAATTTAATGATTTTTCTGTAGGGGTTAGTCCACACATGCAACCAATATCTATAACAGTATTGCTCTAAAGGTTCATTAATGAAACTTGACACCATATCTAATTTGATTAAAGCAAGCTAATTAACCTAAGCACCATGCTTAATTTAAAGAGCTTATGAATGCATTCTCGAGATTACATTCAAACACAAGCAAACAGAGACAGATGAAGGAAACATGAAAAGACCAAGAAATATTCACATGACGATAAGTATATGGAAACTGGTGAACGTTGCTTTTAATTCAGGTAAAAAGCGAAAACCTTTTTACGTACCTGAGTGTGCCCACCGTAGGCATCTAATGATGAAGACCTTCGGAACTGATGCCACGGTGATGGCACTACGCCGACGTGACTCCACGTAATTGGCTGAATCCTCCTTTGTGTTGATGTCACCATGTAGGGATACACGGTCGTGGGTGTGGCAAAGGGGATTGGCTCTCAAACAGGCCAACTAGTGGGTTGCCGTGGAGCTAGCTTGGGTGTAGACAATATGTTGCAACAATGGGATCCAAACCAAGCTAGTGGAGCGGAAAAGGAGCGGAGGCGTAGAGTACGTCTCCTCTCTGGCGCGAAGCGCAAAGAACGAGCAAAAACTGGCCAGACCAGGTGAAGTTTGGCCACTAGCCTTGAATCAAGCCTTGCAGACATCCGGACACCTTGGCCTAAAACCAGTGATCGCTGGATATTTATTTTGATTTTTTTAGTTTTTTTTAGTTTTATTTTTTTCAATGCAAAATGATGGTGGGTGAATGAATGCAAATGCAAGAATGGAAAGTATGCAGTGGATTTGAAAAAAATGGGGTGATAGAATGCATGAATTTCTAAGCCTGGCGTTTCTCATGGCGCAAACTGATCATCCATATCTAAGGTGTGGTCGGAGACCGTTCCATTTAACCCTATAGATGGTGAACCAACCACACTTGGGAATCACCGACACAGAATAGGGGCTACCATGAGTTGGACTAAGAACATCGAATAAATAGGCAGCAAAAAGGTTTCACTACCTATCTAGACTAGGCGCAGTTACCCGAATTGAGTTCAAAGTCGAGGAGCCACCCATTCAAAAAGAAGCCATAGAAATTGAATGATTGAAAGCAAACATGCAGTGGATAATGCAAAAAATGAAAGGATAATGCGTAGGGTACCTCCTAGCAGGTGCTCAAAATTTAAAGTCTAAGAGCAAGACTATCTCACATACCTTGAATTTTCTTCGCCATTACCAACAATTTGAGATAGAATTGCGGTGATGCAGCGTCGTTCGTCCGTCACATCTGAATTGAATTTTCTCCAAGACGACAATCATCCCTCCACAATGCGCATGGTTATGATAATATTTATTTTATATATAAATACATACCTGGGGACTTTTCTGAAAATTTGCACGTGCATCGCAGTAGACAGGGGCAAATGTTGATAAATCCTGCATGATCGGGCACCCTGGGTGTAACGCCCGCGTTTTTAATCTCTGGAAAACCACCGTTTAAACACACCCGGTAAAAATGCTTTCAAAACTTTTTACCGCCGAGCTCTGTTTTTACCACCGACACCATCCTACCGTTTCCGCCACCGCTGTCCCCCTTCCCTGTTCTACCTGGTTATCACCGCCCTTTCCTGTCTCCACCCCACCTCGTGTCGACCGCCGCTGGCCGACCGATCTTATCCGGCCCGTCCTTGACCACCTGTCGCTGGCCGACCGCTGTCGCCGCTTCCGCCGCGAATCCCGCCGGCTTTCCCCTCTCTTTCTCCCCTCTCCTCTTTCTCCTCTTTTTCCCTTTCTCCCCCTCCTCTGTTCTCTCTGTGCCAACGTCGAGCACCTCCCATGCACTGCCGCCCCTCGCCGTGACCCCACCACCCTGCTGCACGCCGCCGACCAAGCCGTGCTCTGCACCATCCCTCACCGCTGCTGCCACTGACCACCCTGCACTGGCCACTGCCGCCCCCGCTGCCGTGCCGCCCTCTCCAAGCTGCCTGTCACCACAGAGCCGCCGGCCCCACCGTAGCTCCGCGCACGCCGCGCCCGCCAAACACCGTCGCGCCGTCCCGTACGTGAACAGCAGTGGCACAGCAGCCCCAGCGTGCCGCCCAAGCCTCCGCATCGCCGTAGCATCCCGTCGTCACGGCCGCGAATCGCGCCGAGGCGCCATCAATTCGTGCCGCGGACCCCCTCACCGGCCGCCATTATCGCCGCCCAACCAACCCCTCTCGCCGGCCCGCTCCTCTAGCCCATCCCGACGCCTATAAATAGACTCGTTCGCTTCCCTTCCACACACACCAGCTCCAGCGCCACTCACTTCGCCTTCCCGTCCACCACAGCGCCGCCACCGCATCCTCCATTGCCGCCGCCGCCACTGCTCCCGTGGGCAGCTCGCCTTAGACCCTCTCCGCCCGTGGTAAGGCCATGGGTGAACTCGTCGTGTTCCCCTCTACCTTCCCCCTCGTCTAATTGGCCGGAGACCCCTCCTGGCGACGCCAATCGCGCCGCCGCCGGCCGTCGGCAGCTTCTCCCTCCCTCTGTTCTGTGTCGAGGAGGAAGAAAGGGCAACTTTGCCCATAACCCCCTGGGTTATTGCCTTTTTGAACCTGCCATCCAAACATTAAACCCCCCTCTCTGGTAGTTTGCAGAAAACCCCCTGTCCTTCTACCAAATTAACCCGCCGTCCAAAGACACTATTCTCTCTCTCTCTCTGTCCACCTCACCAGAACCCCCTGAGCTTTTCCATAATTACAGAAAGGTCCCTAGCCTTTAAAACAGCCCCTAAACCCCCCCCCCCCTCCCTAAACCCATCATTTCATGCGCCAAATTAATCCCGGTTGATACCAAACTCCACCACAACATTCACCAGTATATCTTCACCAACCCATCCAGTCCATGACCATAAATAATTCCTTTTCCACCACCATTCCTTTTTATTCACTGTTCTTTCTTTTGGAGCTCAGCAAAAATATTATTTTCTTTTGTTTAGTGTGTGCTTGTTTATGTGTGCTCTAGACGCTGCTGTGAACGAGGAAGGGTTCGAGCAGGAGCCGGGCTACGAGCAGGAGTTTGGAGACCAAGACCCCGGGCAGGAATCCCCCGAGGGTTGGGAGAACGGCAGGTGCAGTCCCGTCCTTTGATGCATGCTTTTGTCCTAGTTTTTATAAACACAACCTATGGCCTATTTTATAAACTTGCATGTTTTACTGCTAAACCCGGTTGGATAGCCGTACCTTGTTTGTTTTGCCTGATTCCTTGTCAACCTAGATTAATGTTTGAATATGACTATGCTCTGTTTAAATGTTAGTCACTACTAGAAATGCTTAGGACTGGTTTACTGTTACACCCTACTTCAATAATATCTATGAGTTTATGAAAGCAACTGCGTGTGTGCTTAAAACGAGAAAATGGTTTATGTTGGGAAAATGTGTATCGATGGGATGAGACAGACGGTGCTTCTTGTGTGAACACCGAGGTGAGCTCGAGCTCGTGTGGCTGAGCATGGTGGGAGTTGTCTATCCTGTCACTGTTTTGGATGATGTTGTTGTGTCATCTAGCCTAACCCACTTTACCGTACCACCACTCAACCGTTGTATGTGGCAACGGCCTAGCATAAATCCCACTAGTTAAACTGTTGGTTATGTGGTGTGCTGGTGAGCAACAGAGGGCAATGGAGCCGGGGATACGATCAGGGGATACGATCTTTGTGAGTTATGCCCCTGGGTAGAACCTCGCTGGTAGGTTGCTGACCCCCTGGCCGTGTCTGTGATGACTTGTCGGTTTAGCTATGGTGGGTAATGGCTTTGATAGGAGCTGCACTGACACTAAGGTGTTCATGTTGTGGTAACCTTCTTGTGGTTGTGTACACCTCTGCAGAGTTAAAACCTATCCGGATAGCCGTGTCCACGGCATTGGGCGAGTTATGGCTTCACTTCACTAGTCCCCTGTTTTGTGGAAATGTTTGTGTTGAGTAGAGACTTTGGTTTTGGCTACGACAGACGGGAAGTCTGGTAGCAGTGGTCTGGTGTTTGTGAGAAAATAGTCAGTTATACAATGTTACTACTAAAACTGTTGTGAAAACCCTTTATAAAATAAACCCTTGCATGTGTAAAACTAGCTTTACTGCAAAATAAACCATAAACCTGTCCTTGATTATTTTCCTTGCATACTCTGTTATATACCGTCCGTGGATGTGCTTCTGCTTGCTGAGTACGTAAGTACTCACCCTTGCTTAATTTTGTTACAGAAGCGGATCCAGACTTTGTCCCTGAGGACGTCGAGTAGGAGGGGTTCGTTCTGCACCCAACCTTTGCCTGTGTGTTAGGGTCACCCGCTTGAAGGCGCATGTCGTTCTTCTCTGATGAAGACCTAGTTGTGGTCAACCTTGTTATCTGGAGCTTAGCTCTAGTTCTGTTCTTCGCACTTCAGTGCTATCGTCTACCGTAATATTGTTTATGTACTGAACCATCTGTTGTAATAATGTGAACCAGCATCCTGGGACTGGTATTTGCTATCACATTTAGTTCTCTCTTTCGAGGGGACGCTTCAGGTGGTATAAGAGCCGATAGGTTGGCCGTAGGACGTAACCCCTAGGATCAGGGCCTTTTCTAGTCTTTCCTTTATAGGTTGCTCTTATCCAAACTCTTTTCCCCACACGGGTACTTACCCATGGCTTTTTGCCTTGTTTCAGATGGCTCAGCCGGCTGACGAGGGATGGGATGAAGGAGTCTGCCCCGCAGAACCTGGCCTCCCGACGTTGCTGCTGCTCAGTCTGAAACATGTGGGAGTCACAGCCACCCCTGAGTACTACTGCCGGGAGTACACCACCCACGGTACCCGCCACTGCCGGCTGTTCATCTTCGTGGATAGGAGCTCACTCTACAAGGAAGTGGCACCTTGGTTTGTCTATGCTACAGGCTACAGCCGCCCCAATGCCTACCGCAAAGCTGCCAGTAAAGCCTTGACATGTCTCCGTCTGCTCTACCACCAGTACCTTGCAGGGACAGCACTGGGTTTTGCTCCACTTCTACCTAGTGGAGGGCGCGAGTGGATTCGCCAGATGCAGAACCTCGGGAGAGACGAGGATTTGGAGGACACTGTGTCACACATGTCTATCTACCTCACTGGGCTAGACAGGCTGTACCGAGAGACTTCAGGACATTTGAAGCATCCGTAGGGCAGGAAAGGCAGAAAGGGAGCTAAAGAAGGTGAAGAAGGAATTAGAGTTACAGACGAAGAAGACCGCTCAGGCTATCAGCTCTCTAGCCACCCACCAGGCTAGGTGCCAGGCTTACTCTGAGCACCTGGATAGCCTTGAGACCTACAGGAGAGAGAAGGGACTGATGGAAGGAGAGCCCGAGATGACTCACATGGATGCAGGCACGCAGACCGAGGAGGGAGTGTCGGAGTACCAGCCTCCTCTGATGAGACGCCGGGCCTACATAGTGGAGAGTCCTTAGATTAGAGTAGCACTTAGCACTTCCATGAGTCGAGTCTGTTGTATCCAGTAGTCTACCATGTTAGCATCGTTGTATCCATGATCTTGTACCATCTTTGTTAATATAATAAAGATCATCTTTTATCCCAACTTTGTTCAACCCTTGTTGCCCCTGGTTTCAGATGGCTGAGGAAGGATGGACCCAGGGAGTTTGCCCGATCACTCTGGGCTTTGCCAGCCTGTTGATCCGCGCTGGAGCGCCTTGGTGTGACTGAACGCCCGAGGTACTACAGCAGGGAGTATGAGCACCATGGAACCCATCGCTGCAGGGTCATCCTCGTCGTCGCCAAAAGTGACACCCACCCAATCGAGTCGTGGCGTGTGACCGCCACAGGGTTTAGGCACCATGACACCTACCCTCTGGCTCTCAGAAAGGCTCTCCGCTACATGTGCGAAATTTTTGAGAGGCACCTTGTACCTACCCAAATGAGGTACTTTCCCCCAGTCATAAGATCTCAAGTCTGGAGGGCCCACATGAGGAACCTGGAGCAGCGCCGCCATGAAGAAGCCGCCCTGTACCAAGTGGTCACCTACCTCAATGCCCAGGACCAACTCTTTGATGAGCAGGCGGAACGCCTGAGGGAGCAGATCTCCCGGGCCAAGCAAGCTGAGTTTTCCGTGCGCATGCACCAAGTCCAGGTGGACCAAGCGGAAGCAAGAGCTGCAACTGCCGTCAGCAGCGAAGCCATTGCCCAAGAGAGTCTCAGGCAGGCTCGGGACATGCGCATCCAAGACTGGACCAGAAGTGGCACGCCTGTCCCAGCCATTGGAGAACCCCA